>JBCJKH010048445.1:0-45708 GCA_039877255.1 Loriculus beryllinus
GCAAATCACCCCTTTACTCATACTCTTGTTCTTCGCCTCTCTGCTCCAGTGAGCTCCATGCTCACTTTCACGTCCTCAGTATATTCTCTAAAGGCTGCTCACTCCCTAAATACAGTCACATAGTCACAACATCCTGTTTTTCTTGGAAGAGCTGCTACATGGTTTAGAAGTACTGGTTAACCTTCAGACACTGTGCTTCACTGAAGTACATTGTATAAAACCCTTTCTCTTTGTTTGGGTATTGTGTAAAACACGAAGCACACTGTATGGAAACAACAGAGACCAGCGAATTGGACTGCCAAGACACAGCCAAACAACAATCTGGAAAGGCCTTCCTCTACCTCCTGAATTAAAGGTAGCAAAAAAGGTAGAATCACAGAATCATACAATGGTTAGGACAGCACAGGACCTTAACATTGTCTAGTTCTAACCCCCCTGCCATGGACAGGGATGCCTCACACGAGACCATGCTGCCCAAAGCTCTGTCTGACCTGGTCTTGAACACCACCAGGGACAGAGCATGTCCCAGCACTTCTAAGGTAACCGCCTTGCCATTTATCTCCTTTTGCATTTTTCAGGAACTACCAAATTCCATCCTGCTGTTGAGCAAGTTTGTTCACTTGAGCAAAGAATTTGGCTACATCCTACATCCTGGGATTGTCACACCCATGACATGTGGAAGTCAGCTCTGCAGGGAGAAACACTGCTGCCTGCAGCACTCTGCTCCCCTCCAGCTTGTTTCCAGTACTACTGCTGCCCTGGGGAAAGCTGAAGCTGAGAAAGTTACCTTCTCCTAGGAAAAGCTGACTCCAACAGCTTCTTCATTGATGGAGGGTGGTGTCCTGCCCTGTCTTAAACCAAAATTTACCACTGCATAGTCTTGCTCCCTTCCCAATTTATTTCTGAAGAAGCAGCATGGCTGGGAAATCGAGGGCAACAGCATACCAGGAGAATGGCTTTCTACGTCCTGCAGCAAAGTGGGAGACACGATCCAGTCTCTTCCAGTTTTCTCTCTCTGAAACAAGTAGTGAAAGAAGGAAATACATCTTTTTCCCTCCCAGAGAGGAGGGAGGGCCCTTGCTGATACTGCTGCTTCTCATTATCTTGCTGTGCTGCATCATTTCAAAGATGAGGCAAGCATCTGCAGAAAGCATACAACAACAGCAAGAGGGAAAGAGAAACAAATCAGATAATAAGAATCTGATATGCAATGTTCAGAGAAGCACTTCTCCCTGAAGGACCTACGTGCATCTGATAACCTACGTCTCAAGAGGAGCCCTAAAAACCTTGCAGCAGATTACAACAGCTGAGCTCATAGCCACAACATGTTATTTCTTCTTTAACCCAGGCCTTTCTGCAGAGGTGCAATCATCCAGCCTGTGCCCCAGCAGCTTCTCTGCCTGAAGGTTACGCTTAGCTGAGGCTGCCTTAGCATGGGCACTTTATCTCAGGGGTCTCAGCATGTTTTTCTTCCTGTGTTAGCAAGAGCCAGGGAGTGAAGGGAGAACATGGTGGTCTTCAGCATCACATCCTGAGTTTCGAGCATCTACCAGACTATATGTCAGAAGGTGGGAGGCCTAACCAGATGGTATGAGACCTGGTCCAGAGGGCAGAAAGAATCCCAGTTACACAGCTTTGGGAACAGATCCTGGCAGCAGAATGCTCCTGTATGGTAAGAATTTTAGGGTTTTTCCATTGGCCTCATGCAGAAAATGATCAAGAGGAGGCGAAGTGAAGGCACCACCAGCCCAGCTCAGTGTGGTCAGCACTGCTGGTCACGTACAGGGAAAAGCACTGAGCCAGAGCAGCTCCTTTGTCCAAGCTGGTGCTCCTTGTCCCTCCACAAGGCTGGATGTGGAATTTACTCATGACACCACAGAGAATTAGACACTGCTATGGCAGCACTTTCAGCTGAGGTCCTCAGCTCCGAATACTTGCTACTGTACTCCACCTATGGATCTGGTTTCTTAACCCTTAGGTCTAGCCCACATATTTCACCAGAACTATGTGGGGAGCTTGAAGCATTGATTGTATTGGCTTGAAATGAATGTGGGGCTCATAAGGCCTTCGCTGAGCTTCACAGCCACTGTCAGCCAGCACCTCTGGATGGCTTGCACAAAACAAGCAAAAAAGGCAATATGGTGGAGTAGCTCGTGCCTGGGGAATGCAAGATACACCAAATGTCCCTGGATATGTCTGCCAGGATCCTTCTTATTCATCAGCATTCACAAACAAGGAAATGGGCACCACTCTGCCAAAGCATTTCTTTTTTGACTCTGGAGGCTGTTCTGCTTCACAAGCAGCAGTCAGGTTTTTCACAGTGTTTCCCCTGTGGCACAAAGAGGCATTCGTTGTCTCATGTCAGGTTGTGGGCTGAGCACTGTGTTTATTTTAGGCCAACAGGGAGTTGGCTCCACTGATCAAAATGCAGCCAAACCCCATATAGATATCACAGCTTGACTGCATTAGTAGAATCTGATAATATGATTTGGTGGACTTTCCCCTATTATGAAACTCTGGATTGAGAAAGCCCTCCCCATCAGAGGTCACCACTCTACTGTTTAGTAAGATAATTTCTCACTTAGCAGACTGACAGCTGTGGAAAAGGCAGGACTCGTCATTGCTGGCCTGTGTTTGGGACTGCTTTGTGATGACAGATTGCAGGGGAGAGAACAGATAGGCAGCACAGTGGGTTGCGGTGGAGGCCTCTTGGAAAAGGAGCTGACAGGGGTGTGAGTGGAGGCAGAGCTGTCTGCTGCGAGGTTGCAGGCTACACTGAGTGCTTTGCCAAAAGGTAGATGCCTCAGGAGGCATTGTGCAAGGAAGGAAGGAAGACATCCGTCAGGATATTCAGCAGAGCTCCTTCAGCAGTGCCCTTACAGTGTTTTTAAAATTGATAGTACATGTATGGAAAACCTGGACCCTGTCTCCAAACTGCAGCAGTCAAATGAGGGAATAATGTGAAACAATCTTGGCGCTGTGTAGGTGTTAGTGCTCTTATACAAAAGCTGTGACACACCATCTCATAATTAAGAATATATAACTCCATGCCTGAGGATTCAGATGAAAAAGCTGCATAGTCACACCCTCTAAAGAGCTGAAAAGAAGCTCACAATTGAAGTACTTTATTCACTGTTTTCTTTTCAAGGCAGATATTAAGAAAGTGGGGAAAAATTCGCGCTATCAGAAAGCTACAGACAAAAATAGTTCACTATCATTGTTAGAATACCTGCCCACTTTATTTGAGTTTTTTCTGTGTTACTAGATTAAAACAAGAATAGTCCCAGGAGCAGAGACTGGAAACCAGAACATACCTACGGTAGTTGTTGAACTGCAAAGTTATCAATCCTTGAGTTCTCTTCTTGTGCCATTAGGCTTTATTCATTTGTGTAAGGGATTCAAGAGGAAGGTGGGAAGTTCTCCCACTCAGCCTGTGCTAAAACCTGGTGCCTAATAGTGCTTGGTGCATTCTCCTATGAGACACAGGCTTGAATTCCAGCAAGTGAATGGGATAAACTTAAGACCAGCCCTTTACATCCCAAGCCACACGAATTTCCCCACTACAGAAGTTGTGTACTATTTTCACTTTAAAAAAAATGAAGACACTCTAATGGCAGTTTCAGGGAGCTCTATTTGAATACCTGCACAAGGTCTGCTTTGAATGCACTCAATGGATGTTCGCTAGGGACTTGCATCTCAGTGCACCTCGTTCCTGAATTTCAGCATGGGCAAAGCACCTCCCTCCTAATGTCAAGGCAGTTCAGAGTAAGCAAACAAAAATAGTAGCTGCTCAGAATTTACAGAAGGTGAAAATGGAATGTCTACAAATTTTGAATACTTCCACATGCATAAGAAGATAAAACTTTTCTTTCAAGTGGCTTTTTGCATGTACATGCTTAAAGCCAGCCTATGTTCTCTTTAGGAGAGCCACAACATTATTCTAGTGTTGCTTCTCTTTTCTTCAGCCACCTATAATTCTGTGCATTTAACATGTTATTCACTGATTCTCTGTTACAGACACAAGAAAAGTACAGTTAGGAAGTGTGACTTCTGAATCTGGTTTTCATAAAGCCTATGAACACTGTGATGTAGAAGTGCTTATAAATCCATTTAGAAAATGAGCACACTTTACCAAAAAATAAAATCAATGATCTACTAAAAGACAGTTTTTTAATAAATATTGAAATGAGAAGTCTAGATTACCCTGCTGCCATTGCTGTGTGACTGACTTTGCTGCTGGAGTAGATTAGCACCTTGCACAGTACAGAAGCCATGAAACTATTTACATTAGCATCAGTCAAGGCCAGGGTACTGACTGATTTTGTGATTTAAGGGCCAAACTGTGGCCCTTCCTTCAGCTGATACCAGGGAAGAAGCGAATACCTAACTCACTGAGATGGTGAGCACCACTTGACTGAACATCCACAGCTGCTAATCAGTCCTTAAGAAGGGCTGTGGCCGTGCAACTTGGAGAAGCTGAGACACTGCAACCCAAATGCATCATGCCAAATTTCAATGAGTGGTGGAGACTTGCTGTGTAAATCTCTACCACCACACCTTGAGAGGAAACCACATGCAAAGTCAGTTCAGAATGAACACAAACATAAAGAACAATACTGTAAAAGTGAAACTTTCAACACTGATTGTGTCTGTAAATCCAGTCTCAGGCCATGAGCACTGGAAAATATTATCTCTTCACCTTATAGGTCAAAAGATCTACAGTTTGCCAATAACCATTATTCCAATCACAGCTGAGTTTTTCCCAGTTACTTCCAGTTCCAGATAGGAGTAGGAAAAAGAGGCAGATCCTACACAGTTAACATGGGATATTAAAGTCAGGAGAGCCTGAGGTTTTGCAATGTGCATGTACGTTTGGGTCTAAGACACAATACCTAATAACTCTACTGCGTTTATACCAGCTCATATATTTTTGTGATACAATGTGGTTACCGTAAACTAGTTTTACCAGCTGTAAATCAGTAACCAATCAAAGTTTGGTTGAGCTAGCCAGATCCAGCTAACTGATGCGCAAGATGCAGAACCATAGAATGCGGTTTGTGTAAGAAGGGACCTTTAAAGATCACCTAGTCCAACCCCGGGGGCTCAGGGCAGAGCAGCAAACACATCAGAACCTTGATATTTGCAAAGACGATGTATGGTCCCTTGGTGAGCTGTGAACTGCAGGGAGAGAAGAGGAATTGGATATAGTTTGCACAGATGAGGATTGGCTGAGAGAGGCACAGCCTTTGGTAGAGTTTGCACCGAGGGGGAAAAAAAGCAAAAGAAGTATGTCACACAGACATTTGGGTTTTCCCCTTCACAATGTTAATCTTCTTTGCATAGTACATGAGATTCTGGCAGTCACAAAAGCACTGCTATTGCATGTACAAGAAATGTTCCAGATGCATCCATTACACCAAAGAGGGCTCACCACATGTCTTCATGTTCCCATGCTCAGGCAGCACAGGAATGGCCCTGCTTAGCCAGCATTAAATGGAGATGTTTACTGCAAACCTTCCCCTTGTTTCTTTCACTTCCAGGATGAACCTCCCTCATTCTGTGCTGATAGCAAGTGCAGATCCATCCGCCTGTTAACCCACAGTGTCGTCAGACACTCAGGAGTGCCACAATAGAATATACTGAGGGTTGGGGTGTGTATACTCATTTCTGAGAAAAGACAGGAATAAAGGGAAAGTTTTTTCCCTTGTGGCATTTGCCACTTCATCAGTGAAATACCCATCCCTGCATTTTCAGAAGCAGTGTTGATTTTTGAGATTGCAGCGTCCAAAACTTCCCCAGAGAATGTAAACACCATATGATGATAAGTTTAGTTAACAAAAGTATCATCTAATAGGTAAATTGGGCTGCCTGAAACTCCAAATTAAACAGTCAAGAGTAGGTTGTTTATTTGACTCCTTTATTGTCCTGCTCCTGTCTGTTCTTGCTCAATCAGGTCACCTAGAGCACATTATTCAGGATTGCCCAGATGGCTCTTGAATACATCCAGGGAAGGAGACTCCACAACCTCTATAGGCAACCTATTTCAAACCCTTTTTTTATTTCTCAGAGCATGGAGAGCCCCGTCTTTCATGTGTGCATCTCAGATTCTTAAAATTCACCAACAGCAGCTTGTAGAGAAGAAAAAACATTTATTGGAAGTTCATGGCTACAGTTCACACATCAGTAACTTCAATGGGGTGCTTTAGAACAATTTCCTCCTATTCTCTGAGACTGAAAACACTTGGTTTATCCCCATATGAAGACAGCCTTCTTTACTATGTAAATAATTAACCATTATTAGAAATGTGTGGGTTTGTATCCTGTTACAGCAGACAGCATGCATACAAATTTCTCTTTGGAGTCATTTGAGACCTTAGGGAGCACACAGGAGGGATAGTCCAGAGAGGTGGTGGAGTCTCATTCCTTAGAGATATCCAAAAGCCATCTGGACATGGTCCTGGGCAACCAGCTATACGTGGCCCTGCTTGAGCAGGGGAGGTGGACCAGATGACCTCCAGAGGTCCCTTCTAACCTCAATCCTTTTGTCACCATCATTAATACACAGGAATGCATATGAATGCAGGAATACAGCAGCATATGTGGTCATTGAGGAAACAAAATGTTATTCATATCCAATGAGGCTAAGGCAAAATTTACTCTTATTCTGGATTCAGATCAATATTTGCAATTCAAGGAGCCTAGTGGCAGAGCATTCAATTGATTGGTTCTAAGCTAAACTGGCTGTAGAGATCACTTTGAAATACAAACTAGCTATCAAAGGATTAAGAATGCATTGGAAAAAAAAAATACAATTTCTCATTTTCATCCAACTGTTTCTCACAGTGTTAGAAAATGGCCCTGATTTTAAGGTGAGCAGAGTTTGCTGAAGAAAAGAATGGTATTACTAGGATTATGTCTAATAAAGAACAAGAAAGGGTGGTCAGCCATAAAGACTTCCTTGAGAGGAAGAGACCTCCTCACAATGGTAGCTGCTGTACCAGCTGCTGCTACAGTGCCTTCCTCATTGACTTCCACATATGTCTTATGGACAACATTTGACAGTACCAGAGACTTTGCAAATGACATTGCAGAAAGGTCAGCTTTTGATTCATTGAAGACATCGGTCATCCCCATCTCTTGTAATACCTCATTGAGGTTAAAGGTGCCTTCAAGCTTGAATCGAGGGAGGTATACCTCTACTGTTGTCTCAAACATGTGCTCTGAAGAGGCCCACAGCATTAAATTTGCATAAGTCATTGTGCTTTCAATCTAGAAGATGGGAGGAAAAAGAGCTTAAAATAGTGAGCAGCTTTGAAAAATTTAGATCTTTATCCAGACATAATTCAGACAAAGAACTTCCAGCCACAGTACATGATATATACTGCCTTACCTGCTCCAGGCCACTGGTAGATCCATCAGCCATATCACCTGGCAGCAGGATGATCATGCTCAGTGTCTTCTGAGCATAGGGGAGTTCAAGGACCTGAGCACCGATCTCCTCAATGTAGCCTAATTTAAATGTTCCTTTCTGATACATCATCTGCACAGGTTTTTTCTCGTTCTATTTAAAAGAATTATACAGTCAGTACTGCTCTTAATATTTAAACTTATTATAGGTGTAATATCAGCAGTCAGGGTTTCAGCAGTAATTGCTGTTAGGCTAAATATTTTTCTTCATTTTGTTGCATCTACACTGACACACAAAACACCAGCTTTGCCAGATGTAAATAAAAGGGATAATTCTTTGGGGAAAACAAACATGTAAACAAACCAACCAACCATTTCCCTGCAACTGATCAGATAATGAAGTTGCTTAATAGTGTTACACTTCCAAACAGGCTGGTTGGATTTGCAAGTCTGGACTTGGACTGGGATAAAGAAGAAATAGCACTGAAAGAATCAGGCTGTCATTTATCAGCTTGATTGTTTAGACAGGAAGCAATAAATAGGCTAAAAGCAAGACCATAGCCTTTCTCAGGTATCCTCTTCTAAGTTTTATTATCTTGCCTTTCTTTGTGATGGGGCTGTTTGAAAGCTTTATAAAGGCTCAAATTGCCTTTTACACTTAGCTCACATAGATAACTTCTAGAGTAGTGAAAGAAGACTTTTTCTAATGGTGTTTTCAGCAAAAATCCTGCTAGTATTGATTAGCATGTGAAGAAAAATATGCTTTCTATGAAAAAAACTCCTGTCACCTCTACCCAACAGGAGGGGCAGGTTAAATTCCCAGCTCACCCACACCGTGCTCACTGACAGCTGAGCCCTGGGCATTGTGCTTCTTTGTTATGCTTGCTGCAGTGCTTACAGTATCTAGGGTAAATAATGGTAAGATTTATAGACTGCAGATCTACCTGATTCAGTTTAAAGTCTCTCTGTACTGTTTTTTGTTCCTCAAACTTGTGCTCCCAGGATGCTTTGAAGTAGATTACATTCACCAGCACCAGCAACGCATGTACATCAATCACACCAGGAGCAAAGAGTTCCTTGATTTTGCCTAAAGGAAATTTCAGAATACACAGTATTTGTTAGTTGCCATTAAGACTCTGGACTGAGATATCTGCCTGTGAACTCAGTTTTGGAGAAACTTAGAAATCCAGTTCTTGGTTTATTCAAAGGGGCAACATAGGAAAACAAGTGGTAGATTCCTCTGCACTGTTACCAGTCAGGGAGGACAGGAAGGGCTATCAAATTAGCCAGCTGTCAGTGTCAGTGACCATATGTATATGTCAGATGACACTAACCAAAAGGACAAAAGCAGCACCATTAGTCACCTATTTTGGGTTACACGAGAGAATCTTTCCTTTTGTGCCAAGCACAGCAGTTAACCAGCTGTGGAGCTTCCAACTTTATACACAGAAGCTGAAGTAGGAGTTAGCAGGTTCACAGGCTTCATATGAACACCCAGAGCAATGATGGCTCCTAACCCTGGGCATAGTGACTAATAAACCTTCAGCCCTCTTACTAGGAGTCAACTGGAGTGAACAGCTCTTTCCCACATCAGTCACAGGCATCTCTGCCAGTACAAGGACAGGGTTGGTCAGGAGATGGGCAACTGATAAATTACAGAAGCCTTCAAATCTATTTTTCTGTCCCCCAGTAAGTTTTGGTTTATGTTCAGTCACAAGATTCAGAAAACTTTCATCCTGCTGCTACTGCAGATCTGGCAAAACTAAAGGAAAATGCCACCTACCATGCTTAGTCTAATCAACAAGAGCAAATGGCCTCCGCTAACCTGTCAAGGGCAAGAGCTGGTTGATTGTCGCTTGGGATAGCGAGTCTTGCTTGTGGCAACATCTCTGATCTTTGCAGGCACTGCTCTACATATAGTCAGGTCTTCAGTCATCCTCCTCCTTTCCCCCCACCCACCCCAGGCTGTTCCCAGTCCCACCATGAAGCTCATAGCTTCCATCCCCTGCTGTCCTGTCTCTGCATTTGTGGCTGTGCACAGGAGCAATTTCTCTGGTTAAGCCTTACAGGTTCTATTGCAATTATCATGCCAGGCATAAGGGCAGGAGTACAAAAGTATCTGGCAACAAGCACGCATTTAATTCAGAAATAATTTAGCTGATAAATTACCCTAATATTTCAAGAGTGGATGGGAAGACATAATGTCTTTAAACAGCATAAGGATGAACACCCAGAAACATGAGCAAGTCTGCTTTTCATGCACTGAAATTTCTTTTGTTGAAACAGTGTAAGAAGGCAGTGATAGTATGGCTACAGATTTACATTGGTTTACCTTGTGTCTCATTTTCAACCCAAGTGTTGATTTTTATTCTGGCAGCTTCAACAGCACCATGAAAGTCTACTGTTTGTAGCATTGCTCCATATAATTCTTCAGAGCACCTTAGAAATTGCTGTAAAGCAAAGTAAAGACTATGAATTGATCAAATCTGTTAAGCACTTATTCCCTTTTTAAAGAAATCAATGGTTCAGAACTATTTTAGAAATGGTGAGGGACCTGTTGACTACACAAGGCAAAATTTCATTCTGGAAACATCAACCATTGGGAGTTTATTCAGAGAATCTTTGAAAGAGATACTTATTCTATTGCACAGGTAAAAGAAGTAAATAAGTAGGAAGAAAGCCAGAAGAAAGAGTTTTCCCATGGAGAACTGCATAGCTGAGGTACAGGTAAAACAAAAAACTAGAGAAGGTGCAAGGTGTGTTGTTTAATGCTTAAATATCCAACTCATTACACAGAAATAACTGATAGAAAAGCAAAGATGTCACTAGCAAGTTATCCATACTAGGTAGCTGGAGACTACTCTGTTATTCAGTAAGAAAGAAGAAGTTCAGCACAGCAGCTCTCCACATGGAAGGGTATAACATCTCAGGTGATAAACCCTCTCCAAGCTTCCTACTGCCCCAGCATCCAACTTGCAAGCACAGAAGTAGCTTATGGACAGCTCAAATAGGCATATTTGGCTGTAGTCATACTCTGACTGAACGTAGACTTATGCCAAAAATGAACAGACTCCTGCTTTGTTTTGACTCTCTAGCCATTGATATCAACAGGATGGGTTTTTCAAACAAAATAACTAAAAGCTGTCACTCTTGCCTCTTTCCCAGCATCCCCAAAAGATATGCCAAGTGCTCCATTTGACACGTGAGTGGGACATCAGCACAGTTACAGAGAAGCTTGAGGTCAGGGCCACAGCAGTTAGCAGATGCAGGTAACTTACCTGCCGGAGTTCAAATCCTTGTTGTATAAAGAGGTTGTTGGCAAGGGTTAAAACATATCTTTCTCCAAGGTTTTGTAGTTGTAAAAGCAGTGCCTGGAACTCTTTATGGCTGAGGTCTCCATCCTTGTTACACTGGGAATATTACAAACACAGCAACTATAACAATTCCTCCATATAGTTTTGGTTGTTGATTTGCATCCTAATTAGATTACACTACAGGGCTAACTCCTGCTGTACTGATTTTTAAATCCAATTAGTCTAAGCTCTGTACTCTGATCTTCCTTCAGCTGAGAAGACTCATGGCTTTGGTATTCACTTCATGGAAGACTTGGCCCTTAATAAAGTATCACCCTGTATCAGGCATTTCCTACTGGATTAAGCAGTCTGCGAGTGTGGTCTTGAGTCCCTCCAGTGGCAGACTGTAGTGCTTTATACCTAGAAACCTACCGTATAGCGAAGACAAGGCTCCAGTGCTCTCCACCCAAGGACATACCTCTGAGGAGGAAAGCTGTCTTTCCTGGCTTCCTTCTGGCTCTCTTTCTGCACTCTCAGGATCAGATCCAAGGCTCGTTCTTCCTGTAGCTTTCCTGGCATGGAGCACCTGCAGTTGAAGATACCAAATTATGGCAACTCCAACTGGAATAAATGTGTTTTCCTTGGTTAAAAGATTTGCTGCGCTGCCCTGCATAAATGGTGTAGATTTATGAAAGATGCTTTCTCAGCTTCTGCCAGGCTAAAATGGCAGACTTGAAATTGTTCAAATATTAATGTTCAAATTCACATTTCTATTTCAGCTAACCAGGAAGAACTTGCACTTAATCCCTCAAATTATTACTCTCCACTACCTCAAAATGTTTACATATGATTTGTATTTTTATTGTTACAGTTACCTTACATTTCAAAACAAAAAGTTGCCTCAGGCAAAGAGATAAAAATAGTTTTCTTTGAAAACATCAAACTGGCTTTTTGCAATCATTCTTAATCTTTGCATCAGTTTAGGAGATATACCAAAACCACACTGCTCTTAGTGGTTAACTCTTCCTTGTTTCTAATGTGAAGTACCTCACTGAAAAATGTCCATTAGCTTCTCCATCATAATACGACATCACACATAGACAATCTTTATATTGAAGATACTTGACTTTTTCTAAAATAAGCAAGAGTTCCTGTGTATTTGGTTCATGCGGCAAGATTATGATAGCCATGGGTCTGGACGGGTAGGAAGAGAGTGGGGACTGACCCTCTGTTAAAGGGGGTTCCAGCTGGCTCGAAAATGAGTCAAGTCTGTTTTGACATGACAGTAATTGGAGAGTGATGTCCCTGTCTTTATCTCAACGTACAAGCTTTTTCGTCTTATTTTGTCTCCTTTTTCTTGTTGAAGAAAGGGAGCGTGTCCCTTGGGCCATGTGGACAACCAGCAGCCACCAGATAGGTCAACCACTCCCACCCTTGAAACCTCATGAGAAAGGCATGTCTACTTTGGCTGTGGGTGACCCAGCAGCAAGACTGTGCACATGGCAGCACTGGGGCATGATGGATGAAGACCTACCAGTACAGAGCCAGCTACTGGCAAGAACCTGTGTCTTAGTATTATTGTTCTCTTACCACTCACAAGCACAAATGAGAGAAGAGGATTGCAGAAAGCAGAACTTGTGCTGCAGGGAGCAAAGGCTCAGCAGTTGGAAAGGTGGCCTTCACCTCCTACCTGACAACCTGGGTCCCTGTGAGTTCTCTGAGACATTTTGACTCTTGAATACTGTAGTATTCAAGCTGATGCTTCCAACCACCCCACGTGCTATCACTTCAGGTTTCTGCAACTCTCCCCACTATCCACAGGGATCCACACTTTCAGTATTCTCATAGCAACCACAAGAGGAAGCACCTGCCTGTAATTCTGAAACAAAGCCTGACATTCTGACTGCAGGAAAAGTAAGAGTGCCCCACTGTGGTGCATCACCTCCTCCCATTTAGCTCTTGCTCCCTGCTCCTGAATCTGCACGGAGGCACGGTGTGACTCACAGATGCAGACAGCAGCGATCATAGTGCACCAAGCACGACTGTGAAGGCAGCACCTGTGTTTGTATTCATTGCTTATTTCCTATGAGACCCTCACACACGTCATGCTAGGATGCCCAACATTTCCGTTAAAGGAAGAGCAAGCAATATGGAAGCATCTCGGCATGTTTCATTAATACTTACTTCTTCTATCTGAGCAGCAGTGTTGTTTCTTGCACCTAGATGGACCAGGGCTAGAGCAAAAGAGATGCTCATTGGAGAAAAGACGATATTTCTGTTCTCTGCATTTCTGTTGAGCTTATTGTAGAGATCAAGGCAAAACTCAGTAACTGATCTAGAAATGGAGCCCATCATGAAGCAGTTTTTGGCTAGGAGAACAAAAGAAAGAAGAAATTTAATGCAGTTGGTGCCTAGTTAGACCATACTGTGAAGCATCTGCTTGCCCTGAAATTGTCCCATAGCTGCTAAATAAAAGAAGTTTTCTAAATTCCAACAGTTTGAAACAACTATCCTTGCACACATTTGGTGGTCCATGCTACCCAGCAGGAGCAAGGGCACAGAAGGTTCAGAAAAGGGATACAGGCTCACAACATATGTGAGCTCCTGAGAAAAGACCATTTTTCTGTCTTATCCCATGGTGCATCTTCTTTTAGGTCACGGTGTTGAAATTAGTCAACTGTGGATTAACATTTTACTTCTCCAAACTGGTTTTACATATACAGTTACATTAACTCTTTCTTCTTCTAACAACTAAAGATTAGTGACAGAAACTTGATGACAGAAACTACTCCTGCATATAACCACATCTGGTAACCAGATGTATGAGGGTTTCAAACAACAGGTTCATGAAAATAAAATCACTATTAATTAAATGTTTTCTTATATGAAAAAGGGTCATGAACAGCTATGCAAGCTGAACTACATACAGCAACATGAACAATTTGAAATACACTTTTTCGCTCCTCTTGAGATTGGACTCGGTGATTTTAAAGGTCTTTTCCAATCTAAAATATTCTATGAGTTGCCTAAGAAAGATACAGGCAGGATACACAATTCAAATTTCCAAACAAAGCAATAGCTCAACAGCCCTGAAAAGAAGTCTGCAAGTTCCTGCTCAAGGGTACGGCAAGTCTTCTGTCACTCTTTTGTTTTGCACCAGAAACCTTAGAGTCTGATACATTTTCTCGGGGTTATTTACATTAAATCCACTCTGCTAAGAACAAGTTCCAAGCAGGAGGCCATCTGAAACAAAGGAGGCTTGAAACTCCATTCCTGTCCCATAGGAGAGAATTGTAAAGCTGTTGTGTGGGTATCAGTAGGATCTCATGAGCTTTTCTGCATTCATTATACCCCAAAGAAAACCATATCACTTTCAGTGTCAAACAAATGATATTTTGGACAGTGCACCAGAAAAAATGCATGAAAAAGCAAAGCAATACACTCCTGACTGCTTGCAGACATAGAGTAGCCATGGCCTGTGTTCCAGAAAGGTATTTTATTTAGGGAAAATACTCAGCCACAGTATGGAGAGAAGGCTCTCGTGTCTCCAGCGGCACAGATCTGGCTGGCTTTAGCTTTCAGTCTTCACTGAAACAAGCACAGGTTGGGTCCATCACAAGCTACTGGAGCTCCTCTCCATTGACAAGATGGTCGAGCGCACAGCTGAGTGGTTATTCTCACTGCTCACAGAAGGCAAAGCAGACACTCTCAACCCTGTGCTGCCCAGCTGCTGCCACCTGCAAGTCCAATTTATGCGAGGAGCACAAGTCTGTGTCACCAAAAGGCTAAGTAAGGGTGAGGAGAGGCTGGTGCAAAGCTGAACTTCAGGATCTTTCATTAGCAGAGCCCTTGTAAAACCTGTCCTGGGCTCTTGGTGTCCTGACCTCCTTTGCAAGGGGTCTACAGCCTTCTTGGGAAAATGCTGTCTAGTGCTGGGGATTTTCATTCCCTTCCAACCAATGCTCTTCTGCTACCCTGCTCTCCCACTAAGGCCCCAGCTCTTCTACCAGGGCCACAGTCGCCCCTCCTCCCAGACAGCCTCCCCTTCAAAGTTTTCTTTACTCAAAGAGCTATACAAAACTTCTTGTGCTGTCCTCAAGATGCAGAATGCTCACTACTGCTCACGCAGCCATGGGCCAGACACAGACTTTGCATGAGAAGCTGGGGTGCAGGTGCCAGAAGAGTTATCAGGGTACTGAGACTTGATGTGGCTCAGCTGAGATGCACATCTGTCTGCACAAACCATCTTAGCCCACAGCAAGTGCCACACAATGGCAGTGAACTCAGCCCAGAGGAAAACAGACTTAGCCTAAGAGGACTGCTGCAGTGAAGAGCTGAAAAGCCAAGCTGCTGAATATATGAAAGTGCCACCTGTAGCAAATACAGACATTTCTTGCCTTTTGACTAGCTTGAAAAGCACAGCAATAATCAGTGCTTCATTACGCTTCTGACTGATGCTCTGTGGAAAGAACTTGCAATGCTGAAAGAAAAAGTTTATATATGTTTCATACTGAGACATTTATTATCCCCTGAAGTCCAGAACTGCTTCATATACAGACCATACTAATGGGCAAAACAGAGGAGCTAGACTCCAAAGGATCGCTGAACAAACAAATTGAAGGTGAGTTGTATCTCATTAATTCTGAAAACAGCTGTTCTAGCTCTGGTATTTGTGTCTTTATATGAAACATTGTTTTCCTTTTCCTTTTAATAACACAGTCACCTTACCACAAGAAAAAGACATTGCACTCCATAGGCATTTCTCTTTTCTGTCACATTCATTACCTACTATCCAGAAACTTCTGAAAACAAAACTCAGTGCTTCTTCAGTGCCAAAGTTTGTATTGCTCCACTTCCACACCTCTTGGAAGATCTGAAATGGAGCTATGAGATTGTTCACGTCAAATGTAGGTCATGAGGCATATTGCAGGTGTGCCCAAACCTCAGGACAAGTCAAGGAGAAGAAAAGAGCTAATAAACTTCCTTGTCAAGAAGGAGGCACCTCCACCCCACCTTGCAGGGAGAGGTGTGACTGCTAAGCAGAGAGGGAAAGCCCAGGAGCTGGGAACAGGTTTTGAAAGCAGGTGTCCGGTACACCAAGGTGGCCACTCCTTTAGAAAAAGGAGCAGGCTCCTCAGGGAGATGTCCAGGTGCAAACACTGTGGCCAGCTCCATGGTTTTGTGAGTGGGAAACATGTCAGGAACTGCCCTGGAAACCCAAAGCAAGGGAGGAAAGGTGTGGGCTGGAGGAGAAACTTGGTTACTGCAGAATGAAATAATTTAATGAACTTTCTGAATCCAAATTTGGGCGGGTACAAGTGTGTGAATGATTCCATGCAAAAGCCATGTGTGTAATCTGTGTAATCACTCAATCATGAGAGTTTTAGTGCTACTGGAAGGACAGTGGAGTTTGGAGAACACCTACATGGTGGATAATAAACGGTAATGTTACTTTTAAAAGATTTTGGAGTGGTAAATAGAGAAGATATGAGATAAAAAAAAGTGTTCCAGGAAGATCCTAGCTGCCATTCTGCACTAGCTAAAGTATCTGCACTGAATGTCAGCAATAGTGAAAGCAGGGCTGGGGCTTTACAGCTGATGAATGAAGACACTTTGCATGATGGTTCAGTAGCTTTTAATGTAGTACAGCGGATGGAAATCACTGGTGCTGTTAAAAATGAGCAAGCAGCCACCCAGAAAAAGACCCTTGTTCAAAAAAACCCACTGCATACCAGAGACCTTGTAAATATTGTATTCTTCCATGGCTGTGTGAAATGATAAACACTCATTTTCTATAACTATTAATGTTCTGTTCATTATTTGCCATTTGCTTTTGGCTAAGGGTAGATGAAATCAAGACAAAACCTCTCAAATAAAAAACTGTGCTCACAGCTGTCATAATTAGTAAGTGCATTAGATTATATTAAGCAGTTAATAGGAGAAGGCAGTAAATAAAGTGTGGAGGGTAAGGGAGCTGTAGCCTTGTTTCTAAAGTAATTCTGTATTTAATATAAGGTAAGTAGGAACCTGTTTACCCTGATGTCACATAATAATTCCCATTACATGTTTTACTTATTCAATCTGCATCCCATTAAGGTGCTTTAATGCACATTCATTTCTCATACACAAAGGCAGAAATGACGTGTGTCTGCCCTAGAAAAGGAGCACATGCCAGATAGTACTCTCTCTCCACATGAAAAATCTATGATTGGTAGAAGTGACTTTCTTCTTTTTCATGACTGTTCATACAAAAAGACATTTCCAAGTGTTTCTGTGCTTATTTGGAGTGAGAGGAACAGCATATAAGAAAAATTATATCTCCTGCAACACAGAAATACTAAACACCCCTAAGTGACACTAAGCATTCCCAAAGTAACATGATTTAAATTAAAAACCAATACATTTCAATACAAAATAACTTTTCAAGGGTAATGTTATAAAGTTCATTTTCCAAACAACTTAGCCTCTCAGGCTGTTACTTCTACACCAGAAAGGCCTTTTTCTGACTGCTTTTATTATTTTGCATCAATACCTTCAGTGTATTTTCTGCCTCCTTCTAGGCCAATTATTCCTGCATAAACAGACATGGATATACACTGCCCTGTTATGGGCTGCACAGTGGCAAGTTATTTGCTATGTCAATGTGAACCTACATAGGTTTCTTAGCACGCTCCTAAACATCACTGCCAAACCCAAGAGTAAATATGTTGATAGAAAAGACTAGCATCCCCACTAACAACAACAACAACAACAAAAATCTGAATACCACTCCACATTTCCTATTTTACATAGTCATTGTGCAAGAACATAAACAATCCCCCAGCAGGGAGGATTAGGGCACAGGGGAAACTATAAGCACCCAGCCAAACAATTGCATGCTCTCTCCCTCATCTAGTGAACTTTTCAAGACTTTTGCTCGTACCATGGAAAGCTGGGTAGAGAAGGGAAGTTAAATGTTATCTCCCACTGTTTCCCCAGGTTATCAGTACCGTTACATTATGTAAAGCCCATTTCTACCTGTGAGTGTAGAGTGGACCTGAAAAAGCCTACCCTTCAGCCCTTCTTGACATACAGGTGAAAAAGTCTCTACTTTCTTTCTCAGTATCAGCTGATGATCAGCTACTGAACTGATCAGTCCTGTAGCAATTATAGCTTTCTGGATGGGCAGAGAGGCCCTAGTGAAATTTCAGATTCAAAAGCCTCTGAAATTTCATCAAGAATCTTTATATTCACAGCTTTGGCCATGTGTTCCTAAATTCTCCATCTACATCCCACTGAAGATCAGCTCCCTTTGTGTGAGATATTGAGCTACCTGGATTTTAGCAGTGTTTTTTTCTGCCTGCAGCCTGTAAAGGTATCCCCACTCTGTCCCACCTGTAAACATGATGTTTACTTTACCAACCTGCAGACTACTTTAGATCTGCCAAAAAAGAAAAACAAGAAAAGTTATTAAAAAATAAAATAAATAAAGAATTGTTAGAATCGTTTACCTTCTTGCCCGAAGAGGTTAAATGAAGAGCACGACAGCTGAGCTCTGGAGCACGTTCTTGTGAGCACTGTATTACAAAAATCTCCCACTCTCATGTGAGAAAGTTCAGCCTCTAACCAATTGCTGATGATAGCAGCATGTTGCAATTTCATGCAAATGCCATCAACACAAAGTTCCCTGCAGAAGACTGGGAAACCTGTATCTAGCAATATGCTAATAGTATTTTCTTCAAAGCTGTCTAACAAGTTTGTCAGGCAATATCTGCTGGCAACATCTCCTGATTGCAATGCCAAGTCACTCTCAGCCAGAAAATTGGCATTAACCCTGAAGATCCATGGCTGTACTGCTGTGCACTACATGGGGTCTGGCCTGGACACAGGGATGTGCAGGGCTCATTCCAGGATTCAGAGAAGTCTTGTTCAGAGCTGAGCTTGCTTGCAGAGATAGAGCAAAGGAGTGGGAACTGCATGAGCTTTATGTTGCCTACAGCCATCTCTCTCAGGTAAGGAGTCAGCTTTATGTGTATGGAAGAAGCTCAATTAGAGAGGGGAAAAAGTATTTCCTTGAACTGTAGCAGGAATCCCCAGCCAGGGGGTATTCTTTTAAATCATTGGACTTAAGAATAAAAGGCTAGGAGTGCTTTATCACATAAATCATGTCTCCAGCATAAATTGAGATGGAAATAAAGAGGTGGGAAGCATGGAGCTGGACCAGCACAGGTTGCTCAGGTATAACACTGCCTTATGGCAGCTGGACTCAGGGGTCAGTCTTATGTCCTCTAGAGTTGTATGTGGCTTTGCAACCTGGCGAATTTTCAGTCTTTCCATTGTCAACTCTTCTGTCTTCCTACAAAGCATAAAACTGACTTTGGATTCATAGGACATTTGAGGCATTGGATACAGTGAAGGGAGAAAGCAGGAAAGAGGAAGAAGGTCTCCCAGCACCACCTTCACCTTCCCAAACTTCCCTTCTAGTGTGAAGCTGGGCAACCCTCTCCCTCAGGCTCAGCTACCACCAGCTTTGCTCCTTCCTGCTCCACTGCTATGGTCTCAGCCCAGCTGGCCTGGCTCCAGCACCCATCTGAAAAGAGGGGCCGGTAAACAATGCAAGACACAATGATGAAATGAGTGCTCTTCTTACCCCCTGTTCTTTTCCTCACTTTTGTGCTTCCATTTGCAATTCAATTCTGTTTCTGGTTTTCCTTCTTGCATGTACCTGTAGTGCTCCTCAGTCTTCCTCCTCAGCTCTTTCTGTCTCTTTATCTGTTGGGTTCTCTTTTTAATTTATTTCTGCACATTGCCTTACCAAGTATATTTTCTCCTGCTGCTTCCATGAGTCCTAGCCTCTTTACAGTCTAAGCATTTTTTAGTATCTTTCAAGACTTTTCTTCTTCCAAATTCCGTGCTTTTTCTGCCTCCTTCCTATATTAACACCATTCCTCCAACGATTTATTTCCTCTGTACATATATTCCCTCACAACTTCCTTGACATCAGTTTAACTGCTTTGCTTCAGGAAATGTCAATGTATGTGTAAATTCTGTCTTTTCTAGGCCCTTAGGACAGTATATTCAGGGTTCAAATCTGTACTGCTTTTCCGGTGGGGCAAATTTGCTCTATGTAGTACTTTTCAAGTTTCAAAACCAAACTTCTCCTCCCCACAAATAACTTTTGTGGCCAGAAGACAGAAGATGTATCCCTCCTCTTCTAAAAAATGCTGGGAGGAGGAAGTGGGCAATGACTATGCAGCTGAGCAAGTGATGAGATGACTAGGCACATAACACTGCAGTTTGCAACTGCCTGCAAAAGCCAGCCACAGCTTGCTTTTTTTCCACTGGGGCCATCACCCATCGCTGGCCAGTAATGCTCTGTTGAAAGGTGAGGTGGAGCAGCTTGGCAACCTGAGCAAGTCTTCAGTTATGTTCACTTTCTGCATTGAAACCAACACCTCTCAGCACGTCACTGTTCCTATACACAAGCTCCCACACACGTTTTCCCATGCAATTCCTTGCCGAAGGCCCAGGGGCCAGCAAGGGTGGGACTGAATAATATACTGTAACAGCATTTCTCTCACCAGCAGGAGCCTTACTGATGCCTTACTGATGATGAGGGAGACCTCACATGCTGCAAGACAAATGGGTGTCAGACTGGTAGAGACAAGAGGCAGAAGAAAAAATGAACCTGAGCTTTCACGGGCAAGATACCCTGTTTATACATGACCAATAAATGGGTTTGCCTTCTGCTGACTAAAACAGCTTTGTATCTCTGACATCTGCTTGCCTTGCACAGGCTGGGATACCCTGGCATTAGTCAGGAGGTGGAGAAAGATGGGCCCCACCCTGAGGCAGTGTTTGTCTCTGCTTCCATGGGATAACCCTTCCTAGCAAAGCCATCACAAGGAACTCTCTGAAAAGACATGCTTACATAAATTTGTGTGCATGTGCTAAATGCTCTCATCAGCATTTTAACAGAGTATGATCTCCATTGAATGAAGACTGTCTCCTGGACTGGAATGCTTTTAGAAAGTGAAAAAAGAGGCTGACAGAGTGGTGTCTGAGCTTTTCTCCTTCAGGAAATCTCATCCAGGAAGAAAAAGAAGGATGGGGCAATCTGCCAGAGGTTTTCATCAGTCTAGCAGGCTTATGAAAGACGTAGCAATAAGTGAAATATGCTCTGCTGGACAACTGGAACTATCTGACAAAAAGTCAGTGCCTAAACACAAATTGTACTGAATATAAGTAACTAGTCCATCTTGCCTAAGTACGGACTGCCTGTGCAGCTGCTCAGTCAGTTGTCAACCCCATGTGCAATATCATATGCTGACCAGCATGTACAGGAGAACCAGTAGAAACCACAGTGACAACAACTCTGATGTAAGTCCGACCCCAGCCTTCAAAAGAGGTCAGATAATGATGGGGTGTGTAAGACAGTTCCTAGACATTCAGCTACCACTGAAGGTATTGAGCTGGTAAAGATCTTTGCAGGCAATTCCTTCTGAGGATGGGCTGCAAAGTAATTGCTGTATTTTGCACTCTTCTTCTGCCTACTATCCATGTATTGGGACACACGTATCCATGTAGCTTGTGGGTTGGCCATGAATCAAAACAGAACTCCTGTCTCCAAATTCACAATAACCACTGTGTTGTTCTCTGGTGTTAGAAGTATACAAATTAGGGGTTGCATGTTCCTGTTTAGAAATCTCCTTCCAGTTTCTTTCAGACCTGAAGTACCAAGAGGAATTCTTAATTAAAATGCTCCCGTTTTCTGAGGATACATAACTGAATTATTTGTAGAGTAGGACCAGCTAGTAACATAGACATTACTGGGAACTATCGTTACATGGTCCAGAAGGGCAATCCAGACATTGATTTAGTTTTTTATTTTGACTTTGTGGGCTAAGTAAATGGGTTCATTTTCATTGCTATCATTTATTGGAGGCCAGGAGTGAACACTGACAGTGAACACACGAGTGAACACACCAACTGACGAAGGAGCTATTGCAGGCACTTGACACGGGTATTATAGTGCTTTATTCTGAACAGTAATTAGGTAAACCGGTACTGAACATATGCAGCAGGTAGTCTTTAGACACAAATGAAATCTGATTACCATGACTTCATATGGAATTTGGAGACTGTTAATTGCAATGTTAATCACACTTAAGTTGAAGTCCTTATTTCTTTCTCATGCCTCAGACATCAAGTAATTGTATGGAGTCTCCTTAATGCTGAATCCAGAACTAGAAATTGCACACAACCTGTGCATGAAAAGTGTGACATTTCCAGTATCAATCCAACTGTTTTGTATCCTAGAATTGCATAATTGTTGTTTTTCTTGGGATATATACAACAGGACTCCTTGTAGCTGCAGTGAATTGGTCCCATCTTCCATTTCTAAAGGGCAAAGAGTCAAAAAAATTCCACACAGCAGAGTCCAATTTACAAACCAACATAAGCTGATGCTGAAGAGTCTCTGGGTAAACATTCTGTCACCATGGTTATGGCCTCTTGAATCCATAGGTCGCAGTGCAGCTGCTGTTTCACAGATGCAAACTCTGATGCTAGCCTGAATTGTCTAGCTAGGCTGCCAAACCTGGGCAGTGTTTCACTGGGCATTGGCAGGATCCAGCAGGGCACCCTGGGCCACCAGGGTGTAGCCAGGTACAAGGAGAGGGCTGTCACACCACATGTCCATATTTCCCCCTTCTAGGCAGTCGGAATCCACAGAGCATGGGTCACAAGGAAGAGTAGTTTGGCTAGGGAGCAGGAATGTAGCCCTTCCTCTCAGAGCCATTTCCAACTCCTGGTCTAAAACAGGCTCTCAGTTCAATTCGCTTGGGGAAAAAGATGTCATAGAGGAACAAAACAGATTCATTGTCAAGGTTGGCATACTTCTCAGTAAAATACAATGTGTTCTTCACAATGAGAACCCTTCAGATTAAGGGGATGAAACATAAGAAGATAAACTAGTCCTGCTGCATATGTAGAGTACATTGTATTACCCCGTTGATATACGAAACTCCCAGATTTCCTTTCAGATGTGATAGTCAGGATGCCAAGCTTTATAGGAAAATGCACCACCATAAATGTAATTGTGCTTTTTCATAATGAAGACACCCTGATTAAGGAGAACAGAACCGGCCTGAAAGAATCACATTACGGGTTTTGTTGTGCCTAAACAAAAAGATAAATGGATGGTCAGCTTTAAATTCATCTTTGTGTTGCAGAATCCGATATCCTGGTACCTCTAGTGACTCGCCACCTTGTTCATTTACTTCCAAAGAGACTTTATGGATGATTTTTGACATAACCACACCTTTGGTCTCACACATCTCGGAGAAATCGGATGCATTCTCATTGAAGACATTTGTCATTCCCAGACTTTCCAGAAGTGGCTTCAGATCATAATCACCTTCCACGCTAAACTTTGGGATAAATACATTCACTTTGGTGTTAGCCATCATGCTGGGATTGGTCCACTGTAATAATGCCTCTGGGGTGAGTGCCTTTTCCAGCTGAAGACATAAAGTAACAATGGATGTTACTGAGCAGTCCAGTGAAAGAGAAAATAAAGACCATTCCTGAACTTCCCAGTCCTATCAAGCGCCCCAGAAGTAAAGTCCAAAAGGCAACCTTTGCTTTTGAATTCACAACTGTAGCATTCAGGGTTAAGCTACTCTCAGGTGTATTGATGCAAATACGACTTAATCCATAGAACACATCACTGGAGCCAGTTCATTTTACGTGCATGCTATGACTCTTACCTACTTTACAAGCCTTTGACAGACAATCACTTCAACCACTATGTGAAGGAACCTGAGAAAGACAATCTGTACTCAGGTTACACCCAGACAAATGGCAGATCCAAAGGTCTTGATTCCTGACCCTACAGAGTAATGAAATTGCTTGTAATTGGGACAGAAAAATACTCCAAATCCAGAGCCTGATCTCAGTCAAATATGAAGCCATTTGAGGAATTTTTTAAAAACTGGGAAGTGATGAGACAGAATTTGGGCCCGTAACAAACTGCTATCAGGAAAGGCCTCTCTTGCATTTTCAGATATGAGTTCTGTAATTTACTCCTACATAAAATAGTACCTTACAGCTGCAAAGGCAGACTCCTCCTGCCTGTATAATTTATGGCCAGTTGTAGCAAATTACAAAGGAGACTTGCATGATCATCTATCTCTTAATCCTTAAACTTTGAATAGAGGTGAAAGTATGTTCTAAAATTTTTATAGAGAAATGACATAAGAAAGAGTTGTTCTTCAGGAAAGGCCTTATTCATTTTCAAATTTATGTGCAATTGTAATAAAAAATGGCTCATTTGCAGCCATCTCTGCTCAAAATTAAAATTAAGTGCATCACGAGCACCTGCAGCACTTCACATTGTTCTCTGTGCGCATCCTACCTAAAACTCCTGTTCACAACCTCATGCTTGCCCACAGTGGAAACAACATCACAGACAGGAGATCAGGAACAGAGAAGCAGAATAAGAAGGTAAATTCACAGGAAAAATACTTTTTGTTTCCTTCTACATAGCATCTAAATAAGAAAAACCTTGCCTAAGCATATGCCATTATAAGCAGGCTGTTTCCAGGGGAAGCATCATATCAATTATATTTTTTCATCTCACCTTCTCCAAGCCAGTGGTCTCATCTTCAATCTCTTTGGGCAGCATAATAAGCATGCTTATATGTTTGTTAAGGCATGGCAACTCAAGGATGGCAACATTTAATTCTTTTACATAGCCCAGGCAAAAAGTAGCTTCCAGATTCATCATTTGCACTGGTTTAGTTTCAGTCTGCAAAACACAAAGAAAACAATCCAGCATTTCTTTTAACTCACAAATAAATTGGTGAGAGTTGGAAAATTTGTAAGCTTGCACGGAATTGGTATGTTGAGTTACCATCAGAGGATTTGTTGGCTTTCATAGGTAATTAAACCAGCTGTAAGAGACCCCGTTGCCTTTTTACAGTAGGCAGCTTTACAAAGAAAAGTGGAATAGAATTCTAGTTAATACAACAGCAATATATGGGGGATGTGCCTTAAAAGAGAAATTTACCTAATATCAGTGGCCCTTTATGCTTATTTCACTGAGTGCTACAAACTATACTGTCTATACAATTATACATTTTAATGCCAGTAAGTATCAAGTACTTGAACACATCTCAACCATGAAGGTCAAGCTGTTCATACGAATAATTGATATTTTCTTCAGGAGATGAAACAGAATAAGAAGACATTTCAGGCTTACCTAAAGCCCATGTCTTTGCCTTTCATGAAGGAAACAAACCAAAACGAAACTATTTTATAAGGAAGATGTACAAACTGTACTGTTCATCTGGAAACATCTAAAATTCAAATGCTAAAATGTGAAATGTTACTTTTGAAAAATAGAAAAAGGAACTTGAGATATTTCCTTAATTTTGGTTTTGACTGTATAGTTTTAAAACGTTTTTAGCCGGAACTGTTGCTGATGTGGTAATTTATGAATATTTTCTATGAACCTGAAACTCCAACTTTTCTCATGCACGTATATACGTATGTATATATTTGGAGTATAATCTCTTTATCTTACAAAAGTTGCCCAGCTTTATATCTTGGTTTAAAGTGGAATGTATGATCACGACATTCATCTCTGGTTACAGATTCCTGAAGGCAATGGACATAGGCGCTGCACACACTTGGACCTCATGGCTAAGCACAGCAGATACGCCAAAGGCTGTAGTCCTCAACCTGACTGGAAAGAGGGAGATTGATGGGGCACCATCCCTCAAGTGGAAAGCACAGGACCAGGCACATAAGGGGTATTCTTAAAGAGACCCCTCAGGTGTAGATGTTGCACTAGCCCTGTGACCATGAGAAATGCAATGTTTTGTGCTTCGCCCCTACTGGATTTGGGATGCAGCCTCTGGTACAGGCTGCAAGCTCTTGGAGGAAGCTACCCATGAGAATGTGTATCTCCTTGTAGGCAATATCTGCTTCTGATTACTTGTACTCAGCTCCTGTTGTCTAAATATACTGACATGACAGTTTGTTTTCACACTGGGCCTTTGAAAGACAGATGTGAATGCACCAGCAGTTTTAAAACAATACAACAAGCAAACTGGTTTAGTGACCCTTGCAACAGCACATAGATGGCATTAGATAGAGTCTAAGAATCCTATAATAATAATAAATATTTGTCATTTTCTACTGTTGGGTTTCCTTAGCTCAAAGTTTGCATTTTCTTGAGTGAAAACAGTACTCTTCAGTTTAATTTTTATTTTTTTCAGAACATAGCATACCTTATTGACTTTAAAAGGACATTCTTTGATCTCTGCCTCTGGAAACTTCTTCATCCAATTTGTGATGAAATAAGCTGCATTAACGAGGAGGATCTGAGTCTGGTCACTAACACTATCTTCATTCAAAATATTCTCCATTTTGCCTGTGAACAGGTTTAAAATGGTTGTTAATACAACAATACGTTATCAGTATATATGATAACATTTCACTGAATTAAAAAATCTGTGTCCTGCACCTAACAAATGACATATTTTAATTCTACTAGAAAACTCCAAAAGGACTGACATAAAATTGAAGCTTAATGTTTGAAAGTGGATTTAGGATCAAGGCAGATCTTCCAAATGACAGGTTTTCTTGGCTTATATAGCATGTTATCAAAATTACATTTACTGCTTTTGTTCAGTACCTTAAAGAAGGTACTGAATTTTCAGTGAAATTCCCCAGGTTTAAGCAAAAAAGTATTTGTCGTTTGGAGGGCAAGACTTGAAGGGAAGTTCCATATTAGCAGCCTCTCACTTCTAGACTGATACATGAGAATAAAATAACCAGAATAGCAAAAAATGCTCCTCTGGTTACAGTTCATAACCAAATACTGCTACAGACTTCAAAAAGAATATGGAAATGTGTGCTTTACTCCGTTTTAGACCTGTGCAAGCACTGCCATAAAAAACACTGAATTCAGAGCACAGTAGAGGCAAGTCCTGCCTTCATACATGAGTTACACAGGGCTAGATAATTTCACATGGGTACCTGTGCCATCCCGGGAAAAAACAGTCGTGGACCCATGTTTTCATATTTGCACCACACGAGGGAAACAGGCAGCAACAGACCCCAAAGATACCTGTGCCCAGGCTGCAAACAGGCTGGTCATGGGCCCTGGGTGATCTCCTGGGCCAGGGCCAGACCTCTGTCCGCAGCAGACTGGGCAGGTTCTGCCCCAGGGATCCTCATGGTCACTGAGAGGCATCTCCCACAACTCAGCCCCGTGGCTGGTGTCTCAGCAGCACTGCAGAAAAGTTCCTGCTGCCCCATTCCCACAGGAAGGCAAATAAGAGATGCACATCTGCTTGTGGCTTCCTTGCTGGCAAAAGCAGCTGAGCTGAACTAAGCCAAGCTATTAAGTAACAGCCTGAAATTCAGAGTTCAGCAAGTACTTCCCATCACAATAAAATGTTTAAAGTAAACCAGGGCCCAGGTGTTTGAGAGGGTAACAGCTCCTGGCTGTGTTGCTTCACAAGCATCTGACATAGGTACACCAAACTGTCTTGCTGCAGTCAAGCGTGAGCAGCTTTGCCCAAGCCTAATGCAAGGTCAGTCCCACATTTCCGACTTCAGAAGTGTTGCAGTATAATTCCAAAACAGGCTGACATTGCTAATCCTCATGAATCCAAATAGTAGCTCTAGTCTCCTTGCTTTCTCTATGTGTTTATTTCTGAAAGCATTAATAAAGATGTGCCACAAGGACAAAGATCTCTTTCTCCAAAGAGGCAAACAGCACCCGCAAGGTTAAGCTGTACTCACCATCAGTTAGCTCTGAAAGAGATTTGTTGATCTTCTGCCGGGTTTCCTCAGGTTTTTCTTTGAACTCCACTAATTCCAGTTCAGATGGAAAAGGCCTCTTTGTAGAGTTGACAAAGTCCTGAAAGAGACAAGGTACCAAAGTCATCCTAGGTTAAATGCCATCCCCTCAATGGCTCTTTACAGAGTTTGCAACATCAGCATCCCAAGCCTCACCACGGGGTAGCTGGGGAGTTTATGAGTGACAGTGGATGACAACCAGGATGCACAGCTACATTCAGCACATTGCTCCTAAGGTTGTCTTCAGTCCAGTGGTGTTACCTCAGCAGCTAAAGTAACTTTGGCATTGCAGGACTGACTACGTTTTCAGAGTTTGAAAGCATAAAACAATCCTCAGTCCAGACCTGGGTAATAGAGAAGACTGAGATAAAGGCCACAGACTGCTCACATCATGTCTGTCATCACCTGATGAGATAGATGTTTATTGCTGTGAATAGGTACTGGCTGTGGTCTGGAACAGCAGGCAATCTACTTCATAGAACCACAGAATGGTTTGGGTTGGAAGGGACCTTAAAGCTCACCCAGTTCCAACCCCTGCCATGGGCAGGGACATCTCACACTAGAGCAGGTTACTCCAAGCCCAGTTCAGCCTGGCCTTGAACACTGACAGGGACGGGGCAGCCACAGCTTCTCTGGGCAACCTGTGCCAAGGCCTCATCACTCTCATAGTGAAGAATTTTTTCCTAATGTCTAATCTAAATCTACCCTCTTTCAGTTTAAAAACATTCCTATCGATATGATTATAAAATTATTAAATTATCATAGCACCATTTAAACATGTTAGATTTTCTGAAACACCACTTTTAGGCTGATGTTGTCTTTGCTTGGGGCCCTATTCAAAAGCAACTTAGGGGGAAAAAAGACAAAGCAAAACAGAACAAACCAAACAAACAAACCACCCAACCAAACAAACAAAAAACCACCAATGTTTTTGCCAGGTATTTGCAAGGTCCATAAGCTATAAGGCCAAACATCACGTTCTCCACTTGCTTCCATAGCCAGGCTCCTACCTCCTCAGACAGCTTAAGTAGTGATTGCTTGGGTGTGTGAACTGGACACACACTTGGCCCAAGTTTTTTTAAAACTCCTTTTCTCTCATACTTACAAGGCAAAGACCTTGATGTGGCATAGAAGTTAGGTTACATTGAAAACCTACTGAGCTATTGACATAAAGCATATTAATGAAAGCATTAGAAGTGTTGCAATAGTTGCATAGCTTGGGGTCAGGCAGAACACTCATCAGTCCGCCTACAAACTCTCATGGCATCAGAGCATATTACATTGTTCATCATCTGAGTCTATCCAATTAACTGCCAAAAGTGAGAGAATTTATTTTAAATAACATTGCAGTCTGACACCATAACCCACCAACATGCTGGCCAAGCAATTCATAGCACCAGGCATTTCTGCAGTACTTACTGTGGTAGGATTAAGAGACTTGTCTACAAATAGCCGTTTGACCATTTTCAGTGCAAAGAAAGAGCTGAGTTTGGAAACGTCTGAAGTTATTGTTTGAAACCCAAAAGAAACATCTTTGACATCTTTTAAATGGAGTACCTGTAAAATGAATATAATAAAACACTAAACATCATTATTATTATTATTATTATTATTATCTAAATATTCCTAACAGCTTTGCAAAAAGTAACGCTCGTTTGTGACCAGAATTGTGGCTTTTTGTATTTAAGCTAACAACACAACCTCTCACTGTTCTTACTCAAAAATCATTTATTTGGCATCCTCACATAAATCTAAAAATATGATCCTAACAGAACTTTGACCAATTGCATTTCTTTCCTGTGAGCAGTCCAAGAAAATCAATAGAGCTGCTCATGCTGGTGATGTGGCTTTCTCAATTAAAATGCTGTAGTATACAGTCATGTTTTCACCTAACTTATATTTCTGTTCAAAAACCTGGAGCTTTTAAGCCGGATAAATGAGGGTCCCAATTAGTCTCCTTTCTAGAAGTGGGCTACACTTTTAAAAATGCTTAACAGATCATCAAGTTTTCTGGTTGCTGTGACTGACACATGACAGGGACTGTAGCAATAAAGCAAGGGGTAATGGGTTCAAACTTAAACAGGGGAAATTTAGATTAGACATAAGGAAGACGTTCCTTACTGTGAGGGTGGTGAGGCACTGGAATGGATTACCCAGAGAAGTGCTCAAGGCCAGGCTGCACAGAACCTTGGCCAACATGGTTTAGTGTGAGGCATCCCTGCCCATGGCAGGGGGAGTTGGAATTAGATGGTCTTAAGGTCCTTAACAACCCAAACCAGTCTGTTATTCTATGATCCTATGACATCATGTGATATTTCAGCAAAAAATTATCAGATAAGTATGTCTGTTTCGGTAGACAAAGTATGAGATGGAGGTAGGGCTGCTGACCCACACATGGCCACCTCCCAGCTCCTGAAAATGACAAGTCCAGTTCTAGGATGTGCTGGGCTGACCTAAAACTTACTGCTTTTAGGCACCAGAGGTGAGAGGTTTCTGCTGGTCATGTTTGAAAATAACCCTGTAAATATGAATTGAATTCCTAATGTCTGCTTATTACAGGATCTTTGATGGTGGCTGGTTTATTACAGGCAGCCTGCCCAACCCTCCTCACATGTCTCAAACTCCCACATGAGGCATAGCAGGCACTAGCAACCTCCTTTTCCCTTTGTCCTTCACTACTGCTCTTTCTCCCTGAACACATCACATCTTCATAGACACAGCAAGTTGCTGTTCTGCCTTAGTCACCCCTCTGTGTCCTTCCCTCTCCCTGCTCAGCAGCAGCAGAAGAAAATAAGCTCCCAAGCATACAGCGCCAGCACCGGTCTCATAGCCAAACTCTGTAGTCATTTCCTCAGAAACAACTTTCTCCACGTTTCCTTTTCTTCCAACAGTTTTATTTCTTAGCATGTCACATGCAGAAAGCTTCTGTGCCTGGAAATTATCTGGGGAGAAAGCTACACTACTGCTATTTCTTTACCTGGGAGAGCTTTTGGCACAAGTTTGTTAACTGATATTCCAGAATAAGACTGCCAGTTTGGTTTCCTTTGTTGTATCTAGTATTTAAAAACCAAGCGTGAACTCAGGGGCTGGCAGAAGCTAGAACAGACATGGGAAATTGAAGATGATACATTTAAAAACATACCAAGCTCTCCTGAGTATTTGCAGTCAGCACTTTTTATATACCACTTGAGAAATATAGACACTTGAGAAATATAGACATCAACACATTTGTGTAACAGAGCTACGCTTGTGGATGTGTATGCTAACTTATTATGGGATGATTCAAAGTAAATTACGCACATAAGTGAAAACAAAATTAAGAGCAGGTTAATATTTTGAAATCTCCCATTAAGAAGAAAATGCTTGAATTCTGAAGTGGTGAGGATTATTTTTTTATTTAAAAAAAAAATAATAATCACAGTTAATTTAATTAAAAAAAAAAAAAAACAAACAAAAAAAACCAAACAAACAAAAAAAAAACCCACAATGCTGTGTGGAAAAATCTGCGATGCTTAGAAGATCTTCATGGATATATTGCTATGCAACTCTGAATAACACAAAACTCATTGTAAACCTGTGGCATGAGTGAGAGCACAGGGGGCTGCAAGTGGGGCTCCCTTCAGTGAATGACAAGGTACAGAGAGGAATTCCCAATGGAGGGAAAATATATTCAAATATGTAGAATATCCACCAAAAGCTGGTGATAATTATCACACAAATGCATATGGAATTTGCTTCTCATCCACCTTCAAGGAGCTGCAGAAACCATGGGCACCCTCACCAGGATAAAAAGGAACTATGCAAATCTCTGCTTACAAAGGGGGAAGCAGAAGAGGTTGCAAGGCTGTCTCCCTGAACTGAAGAGAGACCCTGATAAACTGCCATACTGCATCATGGTGTTGGAAACCCCTTAAACACTACAAGCTGCTTTTAAGGAGAAACATGGCTGAAGTTGTGCTGCCTTCTACTGCACCTGCCTCCTGTTAGCAGTATTGCAGAATAAAGGGGAAATGTCAGTGACAGAGCTGCTAAGCATACTGCTGACAGACAATGGCAAAATTCTTTCCAATTCTATAAAGCTTAGTCATTACTGAAAAATGAAAAAAAGAAAAAAATTATCCACAAAATTCAGTGATCTTGACTGTGATTTGCAGCCACAATCAACACCATGCTAAAAGCAGACAAAGCTTCAAAACAGCTGTTGAGAATTCTGCCATGTCCACCTTGTACACAATTGAGAAAGCTTTTTCTTTATGCCAGATTTTCAACTGTTTTTCCGTGTGGGTTTATGGAGTGGGGAAACTTCCAGGAATTTTGGAGGGATGGTTTGCAGCCTGACTTACACAGGAACCAGACATTTAGTAGTATATTAAGAATAAATAAGAAAGCACCTCCAACTGCCATATAATTTTGCAGCCACAGAACAAAATGCTGGTACCTTACCTGTTTCATTTGGTCTGCAGTATCACCTTTCGTAGCTTTATATGCCAGAGCCAGAGACGTTGAGGTACACAGTGGGGAAAATATAATATTGGTTGTTTTGTCCTTCTCACATAGTTTTTTGAACATATCAACTGCAAAGGCAGTGTTTGCTAGTTGCAGAGCATCCATTGTCATCCTGAAACAGAAAAGAGAAAAGAAAGGTGATTCAGTGTAATCCTAGCTCCTGCTGTAGTGGGGCTGCGTCAGACCACGGGAAGAGGCTGGGCACCAGCACTGGACTGAGCAGAGCGAAGGGCCTGACCGACCCACTCAGCTTTTGCCAATACACTGGCAGCTCCTGAGGTCTCATCCATATCCAACCAAAGAAATAAGAGTGGTTCATTAACAGCCATCATCTTCAAGTGACAGACGGCAATTGCATGTATTACACGAGTCAGTATTGCCAGAAGCACTTCGGAAAATCTGAGTAGGTCAAGGTGACCCATGCACAAGAGTCAAATTGGATCACATATGAATTTAATCTGTTTTTAATTGATACTCTTAGACTGTGTCAACTTCTAAGGTACTTTGTCTATGCTCTGGGCTCTCCTGGCTCTGAGACAGGCCCCTAATAGTCTCATAATCGCTTCTGTCTCTTGCTTCATGGCTAATTGTTCATCAAGGCTTTAGTTTTGGTACATGTCCTTCCTCTGAAGGATGATTCCCCATTCTCCCTAGCCTTGCTCGAAGTCTTCAGGAAGCTGTCTGGTCCTCTAGGTTGAGATTGTCCTAGAAACATAAAGGAGGCCTCCTAAATAAATAACTGCTGTGTGCTCGCTCACCAATTACACTGTTTTAACTGCAAATATTTTCCTAGTTGTTTCTAATAACTACACTTGCCACAGGGCTGTTACCTGATCTGTGCAGTCAGAAATGGGAAGGGTTGTGCCCAACGGACAGCCACTGCAGCCCATGATCTGGGAAAGCCAGAGAGTATTCCTATCTTCTAGACTGCTTTCACATACCTGAAATTGCAATTTGGTCTAAGCATGTTTGTGTAGGTTCAAGCTGACAAGAGTGAACCACAGAATTTCAGTCAATAGCAATAGACTATAGTCTATTAGTCTATTATATAGTCTATAGTCTATATAGTCAATAGACCAGCAAGCACAAAAAAGACGACCCCTTTTGTCATAGTGAATTTGACACTGCTCTGCCCCCAGTGTCATCTATCCCTAAAAAAAGGCAATCTGTCAAAACTGATGTTAAACAGCTCCATCAAAGCTACTGACAGAGACAGAAAGGAAATGGAAAAGATAAATATTGAACATAAGATTTCACACAGAACATAAAAGATATCTCCAGCACTTGCTCTCTCCAGGAAAAAATGGCAAAATAGTGGAATAAATATGGAGGGGCGATTTTAAAAGCTGTGCTCTTAACTAGACACATACCTATTTACATTTGTATGTCAGATTTTGATACTGAAGAACTAGGGGCCCAATTTTATCTTGTCATGAAAAGGAAAGTCAGTTATTCCTTACATTGGTAGAAGGTTTGCTAATCTTTTGAGAAACACCTTAAGGACAGAGATTTCTCTCCAATAACTACTTAATACTGCAGTCTCACTTACTTACCTAGTTCATATATTTTACATCCTAGCCCAGGAAAGACCTCATTTTCCTGGGACAAAGGAGAAGCAAAAAGGTATGAGAAGACAGAAAGGGGAAGAGGGAACATATGGGCAGGCAACTGTCTCCAGCAAGGTACCTTTCTTGTCTGCTCCTGCTCCTCCTGGTTTGGAAAAGCATTTTAAATTAGAACTGTCTCCTATTTGAGTTCATGTGTCATACCACCCAAATGTAGCTGAACATCTGACATTGCTGTACAGAGACACTGTTGTGGTACTTGACAGTAGTGAATGACTTCCAAATAATCTGTGGTATTTAACATTTTTATGGGAGTAATAGAACTGGTGCACAATTTGCCTATGACAAAGTAGGGGGAAACACTTTTGATTCACTTGTAAGGCCTGTTTGATTAGAAAAGGCTTCTTATAAAATAAATGTCTTTATTTTTATTTTAATTAACTTACAAATGTTCTTGTATCTGTTTGGTAAGGCAACTGCTTTACTTGGCAACTAGTTTGGTTTGGGCGAAAAGATGCAGTATAAAAGGCTACTGAAATGTATTGCACAATCTAATTAAGTAAAAAAACACAAAGGTACTGGCATAAAACCAAGGCTCTTTAAATCCACGTTTGAAAAGCACACCTAACCGGCACTGCACTCTTGCAAAATGTTCTGACTGTTGATATTAGCAACAAACTGTTTGCTAACAAATTTCCTTCCACTGGGGAAAAAAAAATAAATGGGAATTTGTCTTGAAGAGGGGAAACATTAAATATATATCACTGAAGAAAGTTAGCCCTACATAAAAATATAGAAGAATATGCTTTGCAACATCTAGGGGCCAGTAGCCTGGCAGTGCCCAGCAGCTGCTAGGTAAAGAGAGATTATCCATGTGAAATCCCATTTTACAGTCAGCAGGTAGTTATGCTGATGTCAGAGTGAGGCTCAGGAAACATATCTCAGAGATCTTATGTGTCTAGAGCACCAGCGCAGCACTGAAACCATCTATCTCATTTACGTAGCTACAACTTATCATGCATGAAAGCAATTAATTATGGGAAAAGTGGGTTCAGCATGCACCTTAAAGGACAACAGCTTTGGGCAGAACAGTGGCAAAAGTCAGTTAAAACAAATTTGAAGGACTGAGAGTGCTGATGAGGGAGTAACTTGGAACAAGAGGCAAAGCAGCAATGTATCATCATCCTTTAAAGTGCCTATCTGTAGTTGCTCATCCCAGATGTGCATTTTTGTGCCTGTGCTTGTCTTAAATAAACTGTCTTGCACAGGCTACCTATTATATCTTCCCCATTAACTCAACCATTCACAATAAACACAGAATACATAATCCTTATCTCCTTTTCTCTTTCTCTGTCCCCCTTCCCAGCCCCCTAAAATTTGAGATTTGTGGCAAGTAGCAGTTTATCAGGTATTTCTTATTGAGAACCGGGTGGAAAATTACCCAGCTAACAAAGAATGTGTCATTCGACATCTACCACCCTCAAGAAGTCAAACAATACAAAGAACATCATAATGCAGAATGAGGCATGTAGCTAATCTGAAAGAAATCTGACTTAAAGAGTATCATTCTTTAGTGCTGGATGGCCTCATATCATTCTATTCAGGCCTCTGGATCTTCCTTACAGGCTAAAATTCAACATGCAATCATAACCACTTAAAAATACTTCTTGTCCCTTTCTAGCTTAATATTGCAAATCCTGTGCTGTCATTCTAACACTGGCATTTTCAGTTATATTGATAAACCTAGGGTGATTTTAAGATGTGTATGTGCTTTCTGTGTTTTGCTTCCTTGAGTTGCAAGAGATTCAGACTGAGAAAATAAAATAGGAAATTTTGCAAAATTGAATTAAACTCTTTTTCCTTATGCCAGTGAAAAGCTGTACCACAGCTTAAAAACTCTTCTGACCTCATTCGTAACGCTGATACTGCTCATGTTGGTTCATTTTCTGCAAAGTTTTGGTGTTCCTTTTTCATCGAGGAAAGCAGGAGGTTCTTCATGGTGAACCTTTTATTTACCTTTTGTTCATATATTAACTGCTGATACTCTCAAAGCTTCTTTTGTTTGGAGTGAAACTATTCCTGGTAGCGGTAAAGCTCTCCATTCTCACTATTTCTTTCAGTGCTACTATTCAAATAATGCCCATTCATGGCATTTTGCTGTGAGAAAAGCTCAGTGCCACCCTTAACCTTGAACTGGATAGAGAAGAATAATCTCTATATCACTTTTTCAATTCACCTGGTCAGCCAGGGTTTTATGCACCATTTATTTATGATGTATGATATTTAGGAGCTTATGCCATTCATATTATTGAAAAAAATTACTGTAGTAAACATTTCAAAATGTTAAATCTCACTAAAGACTTGAGAGTCCAGTAAAGCCTGTTCCAGTCAAGTGAGAAGGGCTGAAGCTCCCATCTACAGGAAAGCCCATTAGCTGCCCACTAACAGTCTTAGAAATTAGACCCAGCTCCTGAGTCAGTAATCACAGGGAACCCTCAAACAAGGAGGACTAAAAAAAAAAACTGAAAATGAAACTTCAGAAAGGCCTGCTGCATTGATTTTTGCTGAGTCCCTCCTTTCCCAGGAAAGCGGTATGTCAGCATCTCCAGAGACGCCCGCGGCACTGGGCCATCTTCTAAGCACAGGTAGCTTGTGATCCACCCAACTTTTCTTAAAACTGTCACAGAGTTACAGAAGCACTTTCAGGTACAGAAGGGAGCCGAAAGGCTACTGAACCAGTTTGGAAAAACCTGATTTAAACATGTTTAAGACACCATTTTTGCTCAGTCACTCTTGAATGCAACAACAACAACAAACACTCCCCCCTCCCAAGCCAAGAGAGAGGCTTTGCTTACTACCTGCTTACTAAGAGAAAAGCTAAATATAGCTTATCTTTTAAAAATATAACCAGGAGAATAGGAATGTCTGTGCAGAAATGTCTGACAAGTCATTTTAACTTTATGGTAGGGATAATCTGATAAAACAGAACAAGTATTTATTTTATTCTTGTCCTGGTTAAGCAGTCCTTCCAGGAGAAGTCACTTGTGACAGATATAGCACGGCCAGTGCTGGCCATTCAGTGCTGGGGTAGAGTATTTGGTTTATAGCTCAGGAGCTGTGAGTGCCAGTGCTGTAGTCTCTCCAGTTCAAACAAACTTCCACTGTCTGAAACCGTATGAAACAAGATATACGCATGTTTCACAAGTGAGGCATTAATACCTGAAATTAGCTCAAGCATTAAACATGACCCACTTTAGTTTTTAGTTGGCAAACAGAAAATATAAAGGAAATAAGGGACTTCTGTGAGCCTCTTTTTCTCACTTCTACACAAGTGACAACTCTCTACCTGGCAGAATACCTGGCTATGCAACAAGGACACAATTTCTTCTGAACAGACATTTGTTTGAGGAACACAAGACATCAGACTGATGTGGGATTAGAACGGCTTGTACGGCTGGGAAAAAGCACTGTCAGCAACATAGCAGGGCAAGTCATTCCAGGAAGGAAATCGAGATGAGCCACCACAATATGCTTTGTTGTACCTCTATAGGCAGTGAATTCTTTAAACTAAATTGTCACACTGAAAATAAATTGATAACTACTGGACCAAAGTTCCTGCCCTTCACTTTAAAGAAGTGTGGGTTAATCACTCGAGTAATAAAGCAAATGGAGTGCACTGTACACACCTCTGCATAAAATGAAAGGAATACTCCTCTATAGCAGAGACTTACAAGACAGTCCAAATGCTATTTTGACACATGGAACATGTTTCATGGTATCATACACAACCTGTTTTTTCTGATACAGGGAAAGCCACTTGCAATAAACCACCATATTTTAATAATTCGTAATGCCCTCCACTGTCTTACCTGCCAGATCCTATTCACCACTTCCAATAAATCTTTTCAGAGGGAAGAAATATAGCATAGCAATGCAGCAATTTTGGGATGAAACAGAAGCACTACAGTTTAGGGAGGATCTTTGCTCCTTTCATTTCAGATGGTATCTTTTTGAACAAACTTCCTTATCCCACTCCCTCTACAACATTATGTTTCACTGTGGAGATTTTTTTAATTACTAGTTAGGCATTAACTAAAGTATCAGAAGGAGAAAAAAAAGCTGTACTTACTTTGCAAAGCTATAATCCTGGTAAACAAGTCAATGGAATGGGTACAGCACGAAGAACTAGCTACCCGTGGTGAAACCTTGCTGAGCAGAAGACTCTCTTACCTTGCCTGTTCATTGACACCACTCCCACTTTACCAACCTTAATTTGTGCAGACACACACTCCCTCTCACTCTCTCTTTCTTCCCTCCTCCAGCCTTAATCATGCTTCATAGCAACTCCTGAATTGCAGGAGCAAAATGATTCACACCCGAGTTGCCTTTACCTGCCCAGCTACTGAAGACAACAACAAGCTCTGGCAGGAAAGAGCAGCCTTTGTGCGTTGCCTTCAGCAAGCACAGTACAAAAGGTACCAGACGAGAATGAAGGAAGACTATGAAGGAGAGAATACAGGAGTGGGTGAACAATTAAAAGGCCTTCTGAGCAAAACAGTACTCCAAATTACTTTGGAGTTTCCGCTATTTGCAGAAAAAATTACAATTGTGAAAAAGATACTCAGGATAACAAACAAAACACGTAGGACTGCATGGCTGAGCACCTAGCATCTGTATATGCATCAAGATAGTATCTTAACTCTGTCTTTGTAAGGGGCACAGATCTGTATTTGGTTGCCTTAAAAGCCCAAGACCAGACTGGAGTTAACACTCCAGGAAAAATACCTGCCCTCCTTATGGCTGTAAAGCAAGAGCTTCCTCCCACAGGCACCCAGGTCTTCTGCAAGAGAGCAGCCTTCTCTGCTGTCCCCAGAGGTGGAAGGGGAGCAGAAAGTCCCATCCCTTCACCTCCAGGATGGGGACTTTTGGGTTCATGTTGTGAAGTTTCTTTAAGGCTGGACAGGGGAAAAGAGAAAGGACTCTACATTGCCAAGCTGGAGGTGTATAAGTATCACCCACTATTAGATAACTGCTCTGTGATGGCTGAGGTCAGGCACTACGTAGCTGTACTGAATTCCTCAGCCTGACTTGGCTACTGATGAAAAATTAATTATTTCTGGTCATGGTGCTACAAAACTAATAACCACTGCTGCAATTGTGATGCTTCAGATGGAGTCCACACTGACACTGGTAACTTGAGCAGCTCAGAGGGAAGTCTTGCTTACCCTGAGAATGGGTATTTTGGGCTTATTTTCTGTTGGAGGTAATGTTAAAATAACTGTGACTTCCTGGTAGCTTTACTCATATTTATGAGAACTCCTGACATATGACTGTGTCTTACTTAGAGCCCAGCCAGGAAGATGTTGAAAAGTAGAAGATGCTGACTTGAAAATTACAACGTGCTTAACCTCAGGTAGTTGAGGTTTGCAAGGGACAAGAAATGAAACCACTCTCTCCCAGTCTAGGAACACTTTCTCTTGGTCTGACTTAATAACAACTACTTGCATCAGCTTCCCCGTGTCCTGCATTTACCTTTCACTAAATTAGTCTTTTTCAGTTTAATCTCAAAGCATTTTCAGCACACACCTATTGTGGCCTGTATTCCTATCATCAAGTTAAAAAAAAAAAAAAAAAAAAAAAAAGAAGAAAGAGAGAATAAAACAAATAACAGGATATTTCCTTATGAAAAAAACAAAACTATTTTTAAGCCCGCTGTTAGTTGGACACCCTCTATTGTTATATTATGTCAGAAAGTAAGTTAAGTAAATCAGGGGAAAACAATGGGTGTGTGACATGGAACACTTTGAATATTAAAGCCTCGTAATGCAGACAAGTCACAGTCTTCTGACAAAGTAATAACTCAGCTCTTGTCCTCTTGCACCTCTTGCAGGTCTTCAACAGCCCAAGGAAAAACATGAAGATACTGCTGGATGCTGGGATCCAGCAGTTTATGTAATGTATGTAACATATGTGTGTCTTCATCTATGAACTGGCAAGCTGGATGTGCTTCATTGCAGAAGAGATGCAACCAGCCAGGTGACTCTTGCTGTTACTCAGCCTGCTTTCAGCCCTGGCTCCCCCAGCTCTCCCTGCCACTCCCTCTGAACACCTCCTAGGAACCCTGTCCCTACATGCTGCTGGAAGGGAACAAAAACCAGCCACCTTCTCTCCACTCTTAGGGCAAGCTCATTTGGGAAGAAGGAAACTCCTGCTGCTCAACACCACATGGAGAACTATTCTAACTATTTCAGAGACTCAAAGCATCCACTGTAGTGTTTTGTTTGTTTTTCCTTCCCTAAACTCACTAAAACTCAGTGCATACCTGATTGCAATTAATGCTGTTATGCTCTGAAGACCACGTGGGAAATCACCTACAAGTGGAAATGAATAATAAATAGAACAAACTGGTGCATTCTTTCTATGCTGCCAGTCATAAAAGGTCTCCTAATCAAGTTACAGCTTTCACAGTAAGCTGTGGATCTTGCAAGGAAGCCAATGATACAAGGTCACTTGTATGTTTTATTTTGATTCAGTGACCTATAACTTTAACACAATTAGAAAAATTCAAAGGGTAAGATTGCAGAGTCTGTAAACAGGTACACAGGTTAATATTCCCCACATAACATGAGTTTAGATTTCTTCTTAGCAACAGGAATAAGTGATAGCCCAAATATTTTTAATTTTCATGAGAAATGCTACCAAAGATCAGACTGACAGTCACAAACCACAAGGTAATTTGAAATTAGAATAACACTTGCAATAGTAAAGTGCTATTATCTGGTTCCATTGAGAAAGACAACTGAACAGCAGCAAGCTGTCTCTCCCTATTTTCTCTTTCTTCCCAAGGTGTATGCCCTGTTACACATAAATGACGGCATGACATAGCAACACACTGATTCAACATGTACGGTAGCAACACAGTTTTCTCCAGACATGTCTGTTGACGTACAAGTATTACTCACCGGTGACTACTTCTAACAACAGACTGGAAATTAATTTCCCATACCTACTTACTTACTTTGGGGTTTTTTTAGTGAGGCTGCTCTGGACTGGGGTATACATGTCACTGGGAAAAAAAACTGAAATAGGCAACCAAATACATGACAGCTTTCAGTGAGAACAAAGCCTTTAATCTGGTGATGAGAAATGAATGATCCCATGTTCTGGAATCAGGCTGTTGAGAATCTCACTACTTTCCCTAAAGGCATTGCTCCCAACACTTAGCACCAGGCATAATGCTTTGTGCAATACAAATAAATCAGATTAACAGAGATAGATTTGACTGACTACTTGAAAGAGCCTCCTATATATGACCAGGAAATCAAAGTATAAGGGGAAATGCATATATATAAAAGAGACAAAAAAAACCATTGCACATTATTCTGAAACTTCATTTTTTTCCCACTACAGAGATCAACTTCTGTGAAACAAAAGCAGAGAGACAATGCTTTGGATTAATCACTTCTCACTAAAACATCCGCGATCCGCTCTGTCCAGGACGATAAAATTTCGAACTCATCCCTATGTGCACTTCTGGCTCAGGGTGCCATCTCATGGGGACACAGATAATAATCTTTTTCCCTTGTCACCAGTGCCGGCAGTTACTGCACCGTCTTCATTTGCCAGGCTGGAACCATGAGTCAACATCACCTGCTTTAATGTCTGCTCCAGAAAAAAAACAAACATTCTCACATTTGTCATGTTTCCCCAGTCTTCTCTTTCTCTTCCCATTTAGTGATATTTTCAAATCTTTGAAGTGTCACTCCCTAGTATTCACAGAATCACAGAATGGTTTGGGTTGGAAGGACCTTAAAGCTCATCCAGTTCCAACCCCCTGCCATTGGCAAGGACAGTTTCCACGAGAGCAGGTTGCTCCAAGCCCCATCCAACCTGGCCTTGAACACTGCCAGGGATGGGGCAGCCACAGCTTCTCAGGGCAACCCATTCCAGTGCCTCATCACCCTCATAGTAAAGAACTTCTTTCTAATATCTAATCTAAATCTGCCATCTTTCAGTTGAAAGGTTGTCCTACCCCTTGTCCTATCTTTACATGCTCTTCTAAAAAGTCTCTCCAGATTTCTTGTAGGCCCCCTTCAGATACTGGAAGGCTGCTATAAGATCTCCAGTGAGCCTTCTTCTCCAGGCTGAACAGCCACAACTCTCTCAGCCTGTCTTCATAGGACAGATGGATTGTTTAGGTGAATGGATTCACCTGATTGAAAGCACCGTACCATGGGAGTACTGCTACTGAGAATGATTTCTCTACATATCCAGTCTGTTGTGCTTAAGCACAGATCTGTGGAGGATCTCAACTACTGAATTACTCTCAGCATAATTACTCTCACCAGTAAGTTCCTAACTGAGCATTGGAGCAATTTTAGAACTGTCATCCTTCACCTAACAAAATAAAATCTGCACTGGGATAGGACTGCCTCTGTGACTATATAAAGGTAGGAATTCTAATGAGAGAAGAGATCATATTGACATAAGCTAAGTTAGCAAACGTACCTTTCCCAAGAGGAGTAAAGGGACCAAGCAGCCCTCTCCCTCAAACACCAGACTAGCTTTAACTCAGGGCTTCAGCAGTTTCTGGAAGGGGTTATATGACCTTCACTGCCCTCTGTAGTAGACCTGGACTCTTGACAGATAACTACTCTTCCAGCTTTGTGTTTGCATTACTCACTTAAGTGAGTATGAGAACTAGGGACACCCCCACACCCCCACCACCCTTTCTTTTACCTACTGTCATCAGTAGATGAGTCACTCTCTTCTGTAATCCCAGTAGTTGTGTGACTAATGCAAGCCAAGGCACACACTTTCCCAGAGTTGCTCAGTGCAGTTTCATAGCCTGAATATATGTGTATTACAGGAAAATAAAGGCTTAGAAACAGTATTTGTTAAAGATTTCACTGGAAATGGAAACAGAAATTCATCCTTCACAGGCTGAATTTTCTCCTGTTGTCTGTTTTCAGTGGAGGATGGAGTGAAGGACTTTGTTTATCCCTGAATGCACCTAAGGTGAGGTGTGAACATGTTAATTCTTGCTTCTCGTGTCGGTATTTGGCAGATATATTAAAGGCAACCAAATCGTAGTGTGCATTCTTTTGCACTACTTGAAGGAACACACCCTGCAAGTTTTCTGTATGATCAGGAAACTATAGAAGTTATAGCTGCAAACCATCTTGACTTCCAGATGTAAAATTAAGAAATAACGGCCTAAACCCCCAGATAATGTAAACTGATTAGTGCCCATGATAGCAAGGCAGCTATTCCCATGCTGAACAGTAGCAGGACAACTACCAGTAATGCAGGACTACTAGATTGGCATCACAAAACACATAGAAAAGAATACTGTATTAGCCTATAATGGGAAAAATATGAAAAAGTTATAAATCATAAAAAAATATTCTATATTTTACAAAATAAAGCGTTAGGACTTGATAATAGAATGCTTCCTTTTCACTTTCCTAGTTACATTTACCCAGACAACAGGCAACCTATGGAGAAGTACCTTTCTTCAGTCATTTTGAGATCTAATGCTACTGTTAAGCTCTATGGGGAAATTTCAGAGGATACTGCATGTATATCCCAGCAAGCTAACAAACTTATCAGCACAATAACATTAACATTTATATAATAGGAGTAGGACGTAAAGATGTAATAATGTCTACAGAAATTTGTGGTAATGCAAATACCTATCCATCTGTCTAAGGTCAGGATTCAAAGCCCACTGTGAAGGTGGCTATTGACTTCAGTGGATTTTGAGTAAAACAGACAACAGACTTGTTAGCAAGAATCATATTGAAAGGTGTGGAGAAGGTGTTGTGCATGTGGAAGTATTACGGACAGCTCATGACAGAGTAATAGCCTGGTTCAAAGAACTTCCTGCTTAAGATGAAAATTATTCTGAGTGGCTTTTATGAAGAGAAAGTTAAATGACTTCTCTATCCTGTTTTTGCTCCTTTCCATAGAAGACCTAATTAAAAGGCTTAGGAATTAAAAGAGGGATTAAAATTTAGAGGGATCCAGGAAGGAAATGCTAGCCCAGAAATGTAGTGCAGGCTAGACTGCAGTAGCTACACAGCCTGCTACTCCTAGTACAGCTGCTGGCCTTTGGTGGTTGTGGGACTTCTTGTGCTCCCCTGAGCCTGCATAAGTGAGAGATGCAACAGCAAGTGTCTTATCACTGTGATACTCATCCCCCGGTACACCACCATTGCATCTCCCATACTGTGGAAAGGGGGAACATATTGGTTGGAAGACACCTTGGTTAACCCAAGTTCTTCCTACCCTCCTGTGAATTAAAGAACTGTGAGACTTCAGATCTGAAGCAGAAGGGATGTTTAGGCTCTCACCTCTTAAAACACTATTTTGAAGAAAATTACAAGACAAACCACCATTCAGAAGAAAAACTATTTGAAGGAGCTGCAGTATGGTCTACTCCCAGAACAGGTCTCTTTATTTCCTCATTCATCCAGACTACAAATCATTCCGTAATGTTGCAAACACTGCTCTCTACAGTCACACAGGAAAAAAACACTTTGAATTTAGCATGACAATGAAGTCTGCTGGAAACATCAGAAGTGGCACATCAGTTTTAAAATGTATTCATGCTGTGTGACTCTCTGCTTTGCAACAGCTAAGTTCAGTTATTCTGCTGCATATTGGAACTGCAAAAGTTATTCCCCCATCATTTGTGTAGAGGAGTCTGGTAATACTTTTAAAAGCACCTACTTGAGCAGAACTGCTTTTCTGCTTCTCACTGCCTAACAATTTAGATTCCTGGAAACCTGGCAACAGTAAACACTACAGGCTTTCTGTTGCACAGGAGAGCAAATTCCCAGAAAGAAAAATTGGGTCAACTCACAGATTTGTGTTTTTTTAAGACAGTGAGACACAAGCTGTGACAAGCAGCTGGCTTGAACATTTGCATAACATGGGCTGTAGAACCTGATCTACCGACTTAATGAGACCCATGATTTCTCTTTGGATTATAGCATATATTTTTAAAAAATATGGCAATGATTAAAAAAAGCCCCCAGATGATGAGAGCATCTACACCATCCTTAGGAGCTGTTCCAGAGATTCTACAGGCCACCGACGTATTACATGAAGGCAACATGAAGTAATCCAATGTGCACAATCCAAACCTGAAGCTTTCTAAACTCAAAGAAGCATTGGCTGCGGGGCATTTTTCAGTGTTTTTAATAATAAAATCCCTGAAGTGAGTCGGGCTGTAAGCCTGCTAAATACTGTGACTGTGGAAACATTTCAAAGAAAAATGCAGCTACACCAAAGTCAACAATACATAGCATATAATCATATATGGGTGGCTAGCAGTTGGCAGCTCCAGCTGGCAAAATTGGGTATCTTAAATCAACATGAGTCAAACAATACAGCCCTGAAGCCACATCTGCTCAACAGTGCATGAAGTCATCACTGAAGAGATTTTACTCCATTTAATTCATTTAATCTCAATGAGTTAGCAAGACCTAACTTCACATACAAAATTCTCATAATATACATCTCAAATAAATCTCAAATAATACAAAATTCTATGCAGAGAAGACCTAGGTGAAATGTTTGTCCTTGGCCTGTATACAGAACACCACACAGTTCCTATGTGGTGAGTTCATGATGAGGAAAGCTTCACCAGAATTCACCAGGCTTATGCTGTATAGGGAAAATATTACCCTTGAAGATAACACAGGCAAAGCTAAGAAAAATAATCAAGCCATGGGATGAGATACAGATTCTGAAGACCACCTGCTCCTCAAAAAAACAGTCCTTCAAGATTTGCACCGAAGCTCACCCTTGCTTTGAGTACCATAGATGTAACACAGCTTTATTTTGGCTTCAGTCTTTTTGGTCCTGAGTACAGCTTTAACTCGTTTCCTTCTGGGCACCATAGCTATACCACACCCTCTCTGAGCCCTAAGTCCTGAGTGCATTAAAAATAAGGGCTCTTAGGGTTCAGCTCTCTTCCACCACGCTGATGTGGTTTCAGTGCTGCTAAAGTGGTTATGGATGGCAGCCATCCACCCAGGAATATCATAGCTGCAGTACTCCCAAAGGCACTATGT
>JBCJKH010048446.1:0-13159 GCA_039877255.1 Loriculus beryllinus
ATCTCTGTGGTAGGAGAAGCAAAAGGAAAAACATGAACTTCTGTATCTGTAACTGTTTAAAATCTAATGATAAAAACTACTAACTGAAAGTTGGAGGAATTTAGTTGTTAATGTAGTCACGGTCCTGCTCCTCCCCCTCCCCCATCCCCCCCTCAAATTTTAAACAAACTACTTTTAATATTACCTAGACATTAATGTTTTAGGTTGAGTACGATTCCTGCTCCATAACTACTTTTCATTAATGTTTTAATGGGTCCAGGCCCAATTCCACTGAGGTCAATTAGAAGATTCCAAATAAATCTTTCCTTCCCCTCCTCACATTACTGTGCAGCTTGTAAGAGGGCTGACACTGGTCTGTGCTTTTATTTTAAAACAATCCAAAAGACGATTTTCCAGTGGGAAGAACTACCAGTATATAATTTGTGGGTGGTACTTAAACTGATGTTACGCAGATAAAAGCACTTTAATTTAAGGCAATTTTTCAGACATGCTGAACACAATCATACCTGAAGTAAAATATAGGCTGTGCTGGTCAATGCCTCTGAAGACCAGAAGCATAATTTTTAACATATCTCATTTTTCTTGTGTTGTCCAGAATCAGGTTCAAAGTACTTCAGAAGTGCATTTCAACATGTTCTTTCTGCAAATATTGCAGATAAATAAAGTGGTATATTAAGATAAAATATGTTCAGTTTTATTTATGACTTCATGCTGGTGAATATCTAACTTTAATTCAATTCATTTTTAAATAAACCTCAAACTTTAAATAACTAAAAGCATCTTTCTTCACAACAAGAATATAGTAGGTCTTTGGCCTGATATGCCATAAAAAAAAAAAGGATGGTGAGCTATAAAATACCTTGGGAAATATTGATTTTTTTTTTGTTTATTCATATTACGTATGGCTAACTGGATAAATACTAGTATGGTTTGGTGCAGAAGCCCAAGTTAAAATTTCTATTGTACCTCTGAAGTTGCAGTATGGTCTGGGGCAAATATTTTACTGAGTAAGGCGCTAAGACTTCATGCTATACATGCATAAGTTTCTGAACCCCAGAGCTCTAGCTTTAATGATAAGTACTTTGAAAATATTCCTTTAATGCTCTTTAAGTGCAATTTTTAAAAGTACTTTCTGGCATACTTTAACTGCAGAACTTCACATTTGTCTAGGATGTTTCAAGAAATCAGAAATGATTTCTGGTATTTGAAACCAAGCTTGAAATTGTGCTGAAAACACAGTTCTCACAGAGACTTTTCAGCTGAATTAATTACAATACAATCAAGCTGTGGCAAGTGGGACAAGAAACATCTGGTGATAACTTTGTTTGATTTTACTGTAGACTGAATTCGTGAGTCTGAATAGTTTTCTGTTCATACTGATAAAGCCATTTTCTCATTTTTTAATTCATATATTTGTGATGACATTGGCCATCTTGATGAAAGTAATCCCACACTTAGGTCAAGGACTTTGGAACTGCTAGCTTTCAGTGAGAAATTATTTGCAGACTCATTACATGTTTATTGTCTAAGACTCCTTGTAATAGGAAATCTGTTTTGTACATTAGCAATGTACATCATTAGCTTTGTATTTTCCAACTGAAACTATTAGACACACATTTTCCTCCAAGAAGAGAACTTGAAACAATGCAACAAATGAAATAAGAAATCAAGCTGTGCTATTCTTTTCATTGTCTCCTAGTTATATTATCTGTGTATGCATATATGCACTCAGGAAATTTAATGGCTAAATAGCTTCGAGATAATTTTGGCTTTTTGAAAGTAAATACAAAATCATCATTCTGTGAAGCTGAACCAAACATATAGCACTGGAAAAATTCAAATATGCCAAATACATTGCTCTATTGCCTTTTTTATTGTCAGCTGCCCTGTGCATAAGCCAGATGTCACCCCTGCATCCTGGTAGCATTGTCTGTCCACTCTGATAAGGAGTAAAGGATGGGAAAATTTGCAGAACAAACAAAAGCCAAGTTGCTTTAGATCCTGAAGATCTCTGAGTGCCAAAATACTTTTGGTATTTTAAATTTTATAAACATATAGCTCTCAAATTATCTGAAAATTGAAAACAAAGAGCAATCATGCATACAAAAGTACTAAATCTCTTTGAAATTTTTAATAAAATAAAAAATTCTGACATTTTCTGGAAGAAATATCTTTAGTTGATAGGGCCTCATGGACAATAAGGGACAACTTCATCATAGTGCTCCTTTTTTCTGCAACTGTACCCTTGAATCCACTTCTTCTGAAGTATGAAAACATCCTGAGCTGGGCAGATTGCAGATGCAGCATCAGTGGCCGCTTTGCAAAGGAGGAATTCTGTGACATGGGTCCATTTGGGACATATGTCTGGCCTCTCTGCTTTTTTGTGCATAGCAGGTTTACAGCACAGTGAAGTTATTCCATAGTGGTTGGAGCTCAGCTTTGGCCTCCCCATGATGGTTTCCTCCCAGCACTCCGCATCACAAGTCAGTGCAGAATTGATTCATTATGTGTGTGGTTGTACAGCTTACCTGCTGCACTTCTCTTTCTTCCCTGGCACAAAAAAATAGCAGCTGAGATTTTGTGGAGGCACCTGTTTGGATGGAATAGGTTCTAAAAGACTATAAGAAAATACTACTACGTGTTTGCAATGAGTGGCATACACAGCATTCTTTGTGCTTTCCAAAGGCTACTGAAAGGACACTGGTTTTGGCTTTGTATAGGAAATCTACAAATATTGTCTCTGCCAGAGATTTTTTTTTCTTAGATCCCCAAGTCTTATATTTCTGTATACTCAGATTTATGATGCTCCACCACTGTATTTATTGTAAATTGTAAGAATTTTGCTTACTTGCGAGTAGATACAGGGTTTTAACAATTGGCAGAATTTGATCACTGAAGCACTGTTTAAATAAGGAAAAAAGTCTATAAAAATCCGTTTGACCTTCACGGTATCCACAAATACAGCAAACTTGTTTTACATTAGATTTTAGAGATACCCAGGGCATATACATTTTAAATTATGCAGTCAGTCCAGGAGAAAACTGGTTTTCACTGTGTATGTGATACATGCAGACATGTATTAAGTGTCTCCTGAACCTATAAAGAAATATTTTTATTTTTGCAGAAAAATAAAGTGGTATATTATGATAAAAGATGAGCAAGAGAATCAGGCCCATTTAATAAGTGTGGGTCTGATTCTCTTGCTTTCACTGGTGTGATTTCGTTGATTACCACAGAACTACAGCTGCATCTTGTTTATGAAAATGATAAAGCCAGCACTTTTGTTGATCACAGTATATAGCGTAGAGATATGAGAGAGACTTTGCCTAATAGTCTCATGCCAGTTGCATTAAATCTGGTGCAAAAATGAAATCTAACATTTTAAGAAATGTATATGATAAATAGTTTATGAGAATATTTTTTTATGTAAGCTACTGCTATTCAAGACTTGATATGATTTGTGATATTCAACATAAAATTCCAAAATACGGTGTTAATTTTTCCCTGGGGATTTTATGTGTTTATGTATATGCAGCCTGTTTTCTTTACCTATATTTGAGTGCTATTTCACAGTACAATGATATCCTAATTTTCACAGCCAATCAAAGCTGTGTCTTCCATGTAATCAACTGTTTACTTGTATAGCAGAACAAAGCAATGCCCTATGAAAAATTAAGTTGTATTTATTTTTTAATAGAGTACTTGGAATATTAGGTATATGAATCACATAAACAAGAATGTAATTAAATTATAAGTTCCTACAGCAAGTTTGGCATCTTCTACAAATACATCTGAAATTGTATTAAACATATCACTGCTTATGAATTCCCTAAGCTAAGGTTTTTGATGTTGCCTGCTAAATTCTTAGTGGAAATTAAAAAAATCCAAATACCAACAGGAAAACTGAAACTACTTTGTTCCTTGAACAACATTATTTTTCAGTGATAAATTCTGACTCTCAAAGTCATGCTCCTATTTGACTACCAATGGGTATTTACAAGCATGGTGGGATTTTCTGCTCTTACTGGGCTCATGTCTGGCACAAAAATGAGCAGCAACAGGGAACAACCTAATTAAAAACCCATGCAGATTTTTATGTGTGTTTGTCAGCCTGCATTTTTTCCCCAAGCCAGCAGGACCCGGCATTAAAAAGGTGTGTTTGGTAACTGAAGAGCTTGTTCTCCAACCTCATTAATCACAGCTGGACATTTAACAGGTACCTCACATAACACACCATCCAGGTTGCTGCCTAGCAAAGGAGATACAAACTGTTTCCTAACCTGCTGCTCTGAGCTAGTAGACAGTGTGCCCACTCGGACTTTCCTTCTGGAGCCCATCCATCATCCAACAGAAGTTACTGTATTCAGACAAAGCCACCCATCTGGGACTATCCCAACACTGATTTTGAAGTCTATATGCAGAGGAAAAATGTCTTCTGAAGGAACTGTTCTGTTTTCTTCCTGGTGTCTCACAGCTACGTACAACAGTTTTCCTAGCTTGCTTAGGTCTACTCTTCAGGTTTGGATTTTATTTCCCTTTGCAGTGTTGAGCCAATGTCAAGAAGGAATGGATGCAGGAGAAAAATTCTTCCTGCATTTCAAATTCTAGAAGTCATTCCCTTTGTATACAGATAAAAATTTCTGTACAGAATGTACATTCCAGTCATAGATATAATGTGAACATAAAACATGCTAAATAACAGCAGCAAATATCTCTCAGATAGACATACTATGTACTAGACATACTAATGTACTGAAGCTGAGACTCAGTATCCCAAGTATTCCATGGGCACATTTATGCGAAATTTCATTTGTAACAATACTTGCCTTATAAATACAGCATATAAGTGTACTTGTCTCATTGACCACAAATTACATAAAGAGTTGGAGTTTTTCCTTCTTTCCAGTCATCTTAAAATTGCAAAAATGAAGTTGCTAGTTAGGGAGCTATCAGCCTTGATATGGCATTTGCATGTATCAAGCAACTATGTACCTGCGCACACAGGTTACGAGCAGCTCACAGACACTGGGAGATAAAGTGATACAGGCGAGAACCCAAAGCCCAGTCTGATTAGAGCTATGTCCAAGTTCTCATAAGTGATGCTGGCATACTGAATTACTCATGTTTAGCCAAGACATGGAAACCAGTGATAGTTCTGCAAGTAATGGTAATTTGATTTCTCTTGATCACTTGTAATCATTTGAAGGTGCCTTCAAAGAGCCTTGTCTTGCTGCAAAGAGAGTTTAGGTTGTGATTCAAGGGCTGCCCTGAATAATGTTCTGACTGCTGGAAAAATTTTGAATATGAGTATGCTTCTGTTAATTTGATTTGGCTGGTTTCTCAGAGGGTGTGAACTAAAGCTGAACTTATTATTACTCATAAGCGGCTAACACAAGCACTTTACAACAAATAGACTAGCTCCATTTGAGTACATTTCAGGGATTTCCTTTGTGTATTCAGAAAGGACAGGCAAATTATTTCAAAATTAAATGTGTAGAATGACCCAGTTTATTGCAGCTTAAATAACTATGGAACACATCTTTGAGAAATCCCAGATCCATAGAAAAATACATTACCTGCAAGGGTGTAATAATGCTGAAGGGCTGGCTATTTTTCCTGAGCTAGGCTAATTCAAGAGAAGTAAAGTGAGTGTGGCTCACTTGCTCTCTCTCTGTAGTGTGACATAGCTCATCTGCCTGTGGTCACACAAAAAGTCTGTGATGGGACATGAAAGTAAATCTGTAGCTTAGTCCCTATGTAGCATCCTAACCACTGAAAAGAGAAACCAACAAAAAAAAATAGAATAGAGAAAGCAAGCAGAGAAAAAAGGAACTTCCTACCTAGTTATCTCCTCACTTTACATTTTTGTGTCTTTTATGTTTTGAAGTCCTTGCAAAAATTTTTCCTTGTAGCATAGTTATCTTCAACACAAAATAATCTGATATCCCACTTATCTGCAATTTTAGAAGGCTTTGTGCACCATTCATATGTAGCAATTGTTAGAATGATGATTTTATCAGTTGCCAATATCTGTTCATTTAATATGCAACAGAAAGTAATCTTAGCTCAAATAGTTTTTAAAAATATTTTTCATAGAAGTTAATGTCTGAAATACATGGAATAAAGTTCAGTATAATCAATATAGTAAAAGTCTCAGTCACCAAAAGGAAATTACAGAATGTGGGTGTCATGCTGCTACCTGTTGCCTAGCAATGTTGCATATGTGTGGCACAAGATTGATAGATATCACCCACTCAGATCGCTGGATTCAGACCTTCACCGTGGAGTTGTCAGTTGGAAAAACTGCCAAGAATCACAGAAATAACAGATGGGAAGAGAAGCATCACAGAGTAACTTTGTCTCAGTGTCCAGTAACATACTATCCAAAAGATATGAGATGCTAAATTTTATTGTGTCTGTTTTTCTGAAGGTCTATGTCAATATATACGTATATATAAATACATATACATATTGAAAACTTGCTTCCTAGCTAGGTGTATCTGGGTCGTGCAAGTTGAGGTAATGATATCCTGAAATTGAAATGGCAATTCAGTTTCATAATTTTTAGTGACTCACAGTGTATTACCTTTAAGTAGGATGAACAGAAAATTTCTGATATTATAGATAATTATAATGTTATTATAGCATTCTTGATAGCAAATGCTAAAGTTCAGTTTAAGATGCAACACAGTATTTTAAGCAACTCATACCTTCTCAAAATACACTTTTTGCTAAAATTTTCCATGATCTACTTGGCTTCTAAGTCAGCTTTTTCTGAGAAATCTTTCTATGGAATTAGTTTTGCCATTTTTGAGCTGAGTTGAGGAGCCTCCATATGTTCTATTTTAAATTCTGGACTTGCATAATTCCAAAAAATGACTAAAGATAGAAGACTCAGACCTGACAGGTTTTATAATTCTCATTAAAGGAAGAAAATAGTCTTGGCTTGAAGAAAATTAATTAAGTGTTTAAAAATAATGGCATCCAAAACAATTTCCTGCACTTGCACAAGGACAGTCTGAAGATGTTTTTCAGGCCAAAATGGTTTCAGCTACTGCTATGTAAAGATGGCATGCTCTTAACTGTTTAATGTTGTTACACTTGAGGAAAGCTTATTTGTTTAGCCCCATCCATTAATAAGGATTCATTAAAATAATACAAAGCACCAGAAAAATCTAATTATAAAAAGACCAAACAATCAATCCAATGGAGCATGAACTGAACAGCCATCTGTTGAACAGTTCCATTTGCAAAGAATTCAACATCCATCTTAGTCATGGAAAACAGAGGAAATAACAACACAAAAGCAAAGGGAAGGCAAGCTAAAGAATAATGAATGAGCAAGACAAGCAAAATAAATGGGAGTTACAGCTGATCCTAATGTCATGAATGGTGTGGATTGCTTTTATTGAGAACACAACAGCTGACTGTTGGTGGATGCTGAAAAGAATGTGAGTACCAGCCCAGACTAGCAAAATTCACTGAGTGATATAGAGAGGGATGCAATAGCATGCAGCACATGGGACTGTTGTCCTGAGCAGTCTTCTCTGGAGTCTTCAATGTTAGAGCTGCATTAGCCCTGGCACTAGGCCTGGGTATGGTGCATGGTCATGACTGTACAAATATCTGCTCTGCAGCTCATTGTAAGGTGGAAACACTTTCCTAATGACCCACTCAGGAAAGGGCTTTGTTCTGTTGTTCACAAGAAGCATCTTAATTTCATTCCATTTTTTCTGACATTTGGTGTTGTTCAGAGCTCTTAAATAAGACTTTCAGAAGTATCAAGTGACTTCAAAACTACAAGTAGCAGCAAGCATTCTGCTGCCTCCCAGTCAGTTCCTGAAACACCCACAGAGCAGTTGCTGCTCACTACAGCCAACTCCTACACTGAGTTTGGGACTTGGGGTCTCTAACACACAGCCTAAGACCTAGGAAAGCCAGGTGTATGAGAAGCTATTTAGAGCTAATTAACAGAAACTGTTAAAAGGTGAGGTGTGAAGCCTTTGCTTTTTTTCAAGATTGGGCACCTAAACCACCTGGACTGTTTGAATGGCAGTGCTTCTTCTTCAGTTCTGCTGTTGCAGGTAGGTAACTACTCTGTGTTTTTTAAGAGAAGTGAACAAATATCTCTTTATTTTGTTTTAAAATATGAGAAGAGGAATCAGTCATAGGATTAGACCCTTTCATGTAATCTAGAGAGAGAGTGGCTTAAAAATGAAACATTTCAGCTGTATTCATGTGTTCTGAGTGGTTCAAAATTGTTCTTTTGAGTGTGTGTTTCTGACTATGAGGGAAAATGAGGAGGGTTTGTCCTCTTTGATGAGATGCACAAGTTTCATAGCAGGGAGTGAAAACTCTGGGGCTTGCAGAGAGAGCATACAGGAGACTTAGGAAGCTAGAAAGGAAGAGGAGTGATTGTATCCCCTACCCTATTTTTAGCTAATACTGGTGTAATGCAGAATGTTTTCAACAGGCTTGAGAGTGGGCTTAGGAACAGTAAAACACAGAAGTACAAAATTATGAGAAAAAGGGCTTTGGCCTTCAATAAGAGGATATTGCTGACATTTCTGCTCTGTTTCTTGACCCAAACATGACATTTATTCTTTTTTCATCATTAATATGCATCTTCTTGGCAGCTGGTCATAAAAAATTATGGGTTTTTTTCCATGTGACAAAGGAAAAGTATTTCTTTTCATTTATTAGCTAAGGGATCAAGGCAGGAAGCCTAGTTTTCTTCCCACAGCAACGTGGGCATCCTGAGAAAAATGGGAGCAGGGAAGCTTTGGAAGTATGTATGCCATTACTCTTAATCTTCTTGTGGATCTTCTAGTATTACTAGGCTGAATTCTAGTTTGGCATTTATATTCCACTCAAATGTTATGGTAACGTTTACCTTGAGAAGAACCAAAGTAAGGTAATGGACCAGTTCAGTCTTCAGTCTTAAGCCTATTTAAAGATACACACCTTTCCAGACTGAGGAAAGGTTTTAGTTCTGTTCTGGCTATAATGAAGTCTTTTCTCACTAAGAGGGTGGAAGGGTGCCAATTGCAGCCCTATTATTTGGCAGGCAGGAGGTAACCTTACAGTAAACAGCTGTCAACTTCACAGTCTAGCTGAATTTTAATGGCTCAAAAGACTAAAGTGAGTTATGATTTTGCCTGAACCCTTGGGGTCTGGGCTGAATTACTCAGGGCTACATTTAAGCTATCACATCAGGGTCATATGACTTGTCTATACAAATTGCTCAAATGTGCCATTAAAATGTCAGTTCTTAACTTAGCTAGAACTACAAACCACTTCAGCACAATTTAAATCTCTGATATAGTATAAAACAATCAAAACAGTATAAAAGGAATATTGTGTGGTTGGAGGCACTGTCAATTTACCTGCGTGCAGGTGTGGGCCACTGCTCCTCATTATTTTGGGTTGGTCTTGTTCTGCATGTAGTGGAGAATAAGGCTTAGCCTGGGTGAAACAATAGCATTATTTACTAGGAAACTTGGAGAATTTGGCCTTCCAATATAACTCCAGTGTGTTGTTGCCAATTCCTTTCCTCCTTCATGGGAGCCCATCAAAATATAAACAGGATTTCCAGACACTCAAAACATGGACAACTGCTTTAAAAACTCCCTCCATTTTCAGGGAAATACTTATTGTATCAGCAGTCTCAGAATATTGATAAGGATGGAAAGCAGAAAGCATCATAACTTTAAAATTGGGCCAGTTGCAAGCACGACTATGAATCACAACTTAGAAAAAGGAAAACCCCAAACCCCATCATTTGGAGATGGCTGTGTTGAGGCAATGATTTATGACTGTTTCTTATGCCTAAAGAAAGAACATTCCAATCTGTACTATAGTTCTGCACTAAGGAAGCACCTTTAGTTGCTGCTGTGGACTAGGCACATGCACTTCCCTATCTGTTAGTGACAGCAGACAATTAAAGCAATAATTTAATTGTAGATTCTGGAGCAAAGAGTGCTAGGATGAATATTGGTACCTTAATGAAGGGTCAAGCTGTGGTAATGGTTCCTAGTAATAATGTGCAGCATGATGAGCTAGGCTTTTGATTTGAGAAAAGTTAAATAGAGATGCAAAAATACAAGTTGGTGAGAATATATAAATTACAGGTGACTAGCTATGTGTAGTTTTAGAATCAAGCACATTTACCTGCATCTGGTATGCCTCATGTATATACACCTGCATGATATGAGTATTTTCTTACAGGTTTGAGTAAGGCTATGCATTTTTTTAATAGTGTGGCTTTATACCAAAGCCTTGCCTGTTAGAAAAGGCAAGGGCAAATACACTTTGCTGTATTTATGCTTTAAGCTGTAATCTTTATATTATTCCATTACTCCTACTCCATAGGAGTCAGAAATCCTGCAGTACATCTCAAAAAATTATACTGCAATGCTGATGAGTGTATCTTCAAAATGGGCGTTGTTTGGAAGATAAACTTGTGCCCTGCAGAGAAGATAAAATGTAGATTTATTGAAGCAAACAAACCAAAAAACCCAAAAAGCTCTGTATAGGATTTTGAGCCCTTCTTATATTTTAGGGTCTTTAAAATCAGGTTCCTTGCCCTTTATATTGCAAGTCAAACAGGAACAACCATTGCAAGTTTTCTGATCACCCATCTTTTATGTCCACTGGAATCAAACAGATACCAAATTTCAGAGTGACTTGAACAGAAATACTGTATTTCTTTACTAAAACAAAGTAGATAGATAAAATTGCTCCTAATGTCTTATCAGTAACCATTTTCTTATGATATCAATGGAAATTCATTTTCTTGATATCTCACCAAAGGCATTGAGTCACTTTCAGTACCTTCAAGTTTATTTCCAAAGTCTCTTTATTTAGGACTGGATTTATTGCATCTGCAAAAGTGTTGGTGAAACAGGTGAAGCAAGAACACTGGGTAGAGGTGCCCATGAAAGGAATTCAGAGCTACCCTTCCATGCCCGCTCCTGAGTCCTCTAGGTGAAAGCAGGATCTATTATGGGTGTGTTCCCATAGCACTGTTTCTTTCAAGAAGTTACTGAGACTTCACGTGTCCTTGCTCCTCTCCCAGCTGGATCCAAATTTCCCCCTGTGTTGCCCTGAGTGGAGCCATGAAGAACCTAAGTGTTGTGTGGAGATTGTTGTGTTAAACTTGATGTAATAAATAAATTGAGTCAATTACAACATTGAACTGTCAAACATTAGTTGGAACTTCAAACACTGAGAGTTTAGCTTACTTATTACCATGGCAATCACTATTAAAAATATTTTTAGCTTATACTAAAGGTATGAAAAAAAAGGAAAGGCAAAAAAGCCCTTGAAATGTGAAGTACAAAGACTTAAAAAAAAAAAGTTTCCCTATGCCTTCAATGACAGGAGTTTTTATAAGGAATCTGGGGTTTGACAATCTTGGATGGTTAAAGTTGATATTAAGTGTCTTCTCTGGGACAAAAAAACCCCAAAACAGCTAAGTGCAGCTAGGCTGGTGCTGCTGCTATTCATGGTCTGATCTTTTTATGAAACAACTGATTATGGCAAAGCATCATTCAATATCTCTGCTTTGGATAACTCTCTTAGCCCCCTGCTGCCTCCTCCTAACTCTAAAAGATGGAAGTTAGCAATAGATATTTTAACTCACTGTAGTGCTCTGGGCTTTAATTAATAGTTCTTTACAGAGAAAACTAACCTTACTTTGTTAATATTTTTGCTCCTAAGCATTGCACTTTTTTCTTCAAAGGTCATAAAAGAAGGATGGTCCTCCACAAAGTATTGTGTAATAATTTATTTCAAATGTAAAAAAAACAAACAAAAAAAAATGTTCTTGCATTCCTTGTTACAATGTCTCTGAAATATACTAAGAGGCATGATAAAGGACCCTCTTGTTAAGGATATCATGGGGGATAGTGGATAGATGCAGGTAATTACTATTTCAAACGTCTAATGACCTTCCCACTAAAGTACAAGAACTTCTATCGCCCTGTGTTGCTTTTGGTAGAATATATGACCATCATATACACAGATGTACAAAAAAGGTCTTTGGTTTTCTAATAGAATAATATAGCTCAAGATTTTTGTTGCTGTTATTATTTTTCCAGATGTTGGAGTGTGAAGCTTGAGAAACAAATGGTTTAAGTTTGTTACCGAGACTGTGGCCAAAGTTTGGAATGCATGGTGCACCTATATCATCTGGTGTGAATGCAGTGAAAATTGATGGATGCCAGTGAAAATTGATGGATGCCAGTGTAAATTGTAAAGCAGGCATTGATGATAGAAGCAGATCAACAGAGACATTTGCACCAATGCAATTTTCTGTTCTTGTATGGAGACACACGAAACAGTGACAGGTGCAGCATCTGCCAAATTAATTGTTTGTAGTGTGGAAGCCAGGAATATACCTCAATATGCTCAATAACAAAAAGTGTTTGAAGAAGAAATGTAGCACTCAAAAGCAGATAAAAAATACTTAATTACTATTCAAACAACAAGTTACAATGCTGAAATATTTAACTATAAAATGAACAATAGAAGTTTCATGTTATTTTATGTTTAGGGACAACCTGGAGAATTTAAAGTTCTGAGAAGGAACATCAAATGTATTGAGGGGCTTTGCACTCCAGTTCTAGGGCAGATGACAGTGCCTATTCTTGCTGTCTGCATTATGAAGAAGTAAGTCTGTTATAAGTTCGGCATCAGTCCCTGCCAAATTGTCCCAATGGTTCTCACTAGTCCATTTTTCTTTACATTCATGTCTTCAGGTAACTGAAAAAAAATATAGATGGAGTTAAAATATCCCGGTTGAGAAGAACAATTTAACTTGCTACTTATATTAATCACACTATACTTAGGCTAAACAGCTTGACCATGACTCAGGTGTGTGGGAGAATATCTTAAAATCAAGTCAGAATATGGAATACTTTTTTTATTATTTTTTTAATGAAAAAGTCTCTGAATGCCATAGTTGAGTGTTTAGAAGGAGTGAGGAACCCCCCTCCCAAAGGTTTTCTCAATTACTTGGGATTAGCTCACTAGCTTTTGATTCTTGGGTTATGCGGTGAGAACGCCCCCAAAAAATCAACAATAGCCATTTTGTGTAGGAGTGCAGCTGTTTTGCTGTTTTAAATACGTGAGATCAAATTGAAACATTTTTTAGTAT
>JBCJKH010048447.1:0-15221 GCA_039877255.1 Loriculus beryllinus
CAGGCCGCTGAGGGGCTCAGCAGCTACCTGCTAGCCCCGCTTGGGACTTACCTGGACTGATCACCAGCAACTGGCTTATAATCCATAGGGAAAACCAAGCAAAGAACTAAAATAACTATATAGAGGAAAGAAGGGATGGAAGGAAGGACTTAGAGGCTAAAGCTTTCTTTCTGTCTGGTGTAAGACAGCTGTTCTTTTGAAACAGTTCTTTATAGCCTATGAAAAATATAAAGTGACATGTGAGATGCAAATAATTTCTAAAGCTGCATTATGAGAAAGTACAATTCATTTACGCTGTGTTGGTTGGAATTGAAGTCTAGTCCTTCTCTTGATCTGTGAAAGCAAGAAAACCCAACTCCCAGTCATTACGGGATGCTTCTGCTGCAAGAAATACCATGTATCTTTTGAAAAATAATTGATAGGTTTGTCACCCATGTAACTTAAGACTTCATCCAGTCGATGAATCAGTTGTTCTGTTCGGTTGTCTCTTGACTTCCCAAGCTTGTTAGTTGAGCAAAAATGAGCTTGGCTTCTTCCCCATTCACAAAGGGCATTTACACTTGTTTTTATTTCAGTATCAGTACATTTCTGATGCCTGGAGATACATGTTGTAGGAAGAAGGCTACACTTTGCAGTTCACTTACTCCAGTGGAATCTGATTCCATCATATGAATCAGAGAACTGGAAATCATTGATGAACTGAGTGCATTACATTAGCATTCTAACAAGCACATTTCTGTGCGAAAATATATGCCAGTGCTCTCTATTTAGGCTTAAAATATAGGAGAAAATGTCTTCCTGAGAATTTAACACTATCAATTTGAGAAAAGCTAATTAGATTTAACCACCAAGATGTGCTGAATCTTCAAAAGAACAGAACATTTGTCCTTTCAGTCAGTCCTGAGCACTACCATTATTTTTCAAAGTAAACACTGTAATTTAGCAGTTATTAGAGGATGTGGCTCATGCATCACTGATCATGGCAGTCCAAACATACCCGGGCCTGTGCAACACGCTCAAGAGCACAGAGGGGGGGAAAAGCTGAGAGCTGGTAGTGAGGGGCTGGAGCTGGTTTGGGGCATCGCTGTGTGCATGAGTCCTACTCCTGCCCTCCAACCGCAGCAGGAGCAATGCCCAGCACACATCAACACCGAGGCTGTTGTTTTGACCTCCTTGCAAAGGCTCAGTGACCAGTGGGGAGCTCCGCGACTCAGGTCCCCAAAGTTTGATGCCCCTTGTGAGCATGGGCTGATAACAGGATGAGTGGGTGCACAGAGAACACCTCAGGGGTCTAGATCCTTCCATCCTTCACCCCACGCACAACCTTGGCTGATTCTCTCATGTCAGAGGTGAGAATGAGCCAACCATTTCTCTATAGCTAGTTGCATAAGAAGAGATAATTGCTGAGGACAAGAAGGAAGAGCCCATCTGATGTATATGTACTGACTAACACCAGCCAGGGATCTGGCTTCGAGCATATTGTCTAACATTTTCCATCACTCAGGAAAGAAGGATCTTCATGTACAAATCACTTCATGGCACTGGGAGAAATGACATTACTTAAACCAGTGCTGGGCACTGGAGACTTTAGTAACAGGAGGAGCACTCCACAGCTTGGAGAAAGTTCTGTTCACGCTATTGCCAGGATAACAGATTCCTGATTATTTTGTGGAATTTCTTTTCTGTCTTTGTTGAAAGAGCAGTAGGCAGTTTACAGGAGGAACAAGGACCTGGCACTGAAATACAGACTCTGTCATATCTGAAGACAGCAGTATTTACAGCTTGCAAACAAACTGAATTTGGAGAGAGATCTTAAATAATTTCACAAGGGTACAAGAGAAGCCAGGGCCTTAGGTAGAACAAAGGCACTGCCCGGTTTCTATCCTCTGTCTGCATGCATGGACCATATTCCTTACAAATTAGGAATAAAGGGAGAACAAAAAAATCATTCGAATTCAGGTTTTGTGCATCAAAGTGACTCTATTCTAAGTTTTTCCTGAATATCAAAAGATGTCCATATGGCACAAAAACAACCTAAAAATGGTACAGAAAAATGAGAATCATATTCACTGCGGCAAGATAATGGTAACAGTTCAGAAACTAACAGATGTCTATGGCTCAGTATTTTAAAGTTTGTTATTCTGATTCTGTCAAGGTGACATTTACAGTGCAGTAACAATAATGCCATAATTTGATCAACTTGAATTACTTCTATTTTTAGCACTTGTAATGTTTTGATAAACAACTGGGAAGGATTTCTTTACCAAAATACCAAATTATATGTCTTTAAAAAAATAAGGGGCAAAACTTCTCTTGAAATAAAATATAGGAAACCAGTGAATCATCACAGAGACGATGGGTCTCCCATGAAAGTGGTATCATGACAGCGTTGACAGATCTCTTTATCTGAAGCACTAAATTGTAGGACCTCTCTCTTTTTTTTCTCTCCCTCTTTTTTTTTGCCTACGACACCGACTTTTCCACTGACAACTTCAAATACATGTTTCTGAAAAGCACTGCTTCTCTCTGCAGTCATTTGCCAAAAAAGAGATTTAAAAGACACTTATATACAGTAGCTATCACTATTCCTGTGCTTTAAACACTGAACTAACCCATTGCATACCTCTCTCTAGCCCAAGCCCTTTAATCTACAATTTTTTCCAGTCATTTATAAAGTCCTGCTTTCAAACAATGTGGTCACTAAATTAATAAAGTAATTTAAACCGGTCAAGCATTAACCAGCCCAGCCTAGTAATTGTAGCTGATGAACTATTTTTCTAAAATGCCTAAAGAAGTCATCTTTTTCACATACACAAATCATTCTAACTTAGGTTATTCCATCTGTACATTTATCTCCTAGACTAGTTATCCCCTAATCACATATTATTCCATTATTCTATCATTTCAGGCTTTCCAAATCAACTCAGCTTGTCTTGCAGTGCCTAAGGCCTGTGGGGCTTGAGGTTGCGCACTTAGAGCAAAACAACAAAGGCTTCTGAACAGTAAATGTAGCCAGGAAGACAATGAAGGGTATAAATCATCCCTAGTCACTGAACTTATTTTCTGTTATATTCGCACAGATCTATTTCCAAAAGCACCAGGTACCTCCCTCTTCTTCTGATTTTACCACTGCTCATGAGAAAAGCTTTTGAAAAACGAGGCTGTATTTTGAAGGAATTGGGATATGAAAGATGCTGCTTTGATTTTCTAGAAAGTTAATTTATTTTTTTATATACAATTTTCCCAACAGGCACCATTTTGGCTTCAGGTTTAATTTATATTGGCTTGTTATTTGCATTTAGATGACTAAATTCAAATTCCTTGATTTAAAAGCCATTTCAGCCATTTCCAGCCTGAGCTGCCAGACCACTTCATTCACAGGTGCTTGTGTGCTTGAACAGAAATAGCAGTAGCAAGTGCAGAGCAGAAGCAACGTAAGCCCCCTTGGAGAACGGCAGCACGAGGACATAGGGTCTCTCTTCTCTCCCACTCTTCCAATACTCCATTTCACAGGCTGCTCCCAGTTGTCACTGAGTCCTGAACAGCATCAGCTACCCCAGCTGCAGCCAGGACATTGCACTTTCCACCTGACCATGAGGTGTGATCTGGCAATAACCCAGTGTACTCACTTACCATTCCTCACCCAGCTGCTTTTCTGCATGATGGGAGAAGTGTTTGAACCACGATTCCCCTTTTTGTGCAAGGACTTGCTATCCATCATGCTGAGACTTTAATTGGAGGTGGGCTTCCTATTGTGGTGCCATGAAGGTTTTCCCTCAGTAACTGCATATTTATTACCAGTTTCTTACAGAAACAAGGCAGAAGTACTCCAGTACCCCATACTTTCCCTGCTGGGCTGAAAACCCACGCTGTGTACCATGCTTTTATTAACCGTTCTTATTCATAATTATTCCTGCAAAGCCTCGTTAAAAGGATCCTAAAATGTTCTCTGCAGCTTCCTCCCCTCCATCCTCAACATCACACACCCTCCTTTTCTCTCAATTGTGCTAGCAGGCTCATGAAGAGCCGGCTTTGCCCTGCCATCAAAGCATCTCACTGCAGAAGGGCATTTGAGGTCTCCCCAGCCCTCAAGGAGTGCCGCTGGCTTCCTGGCTACTCACAGCAGGAATGGCATCACCCACAGTGACGTTATTGTTATCATCCTGTTACCATCATCATCTGCAGTTTAAACTGTGAGCCTGGCTGGGGCTCTGGGTGTGCAAAACCCGGCTCCATTATCCTTTGTGCCCAAGTCCAGCTGATCCTGCTTCCCACTACCCCACACAACCGCCAATTACATGGTTTCTTGTGGTGCCAGAGCAAGGACCTCTCTCCTTTGGACAGTGTAATTACATCTGACATTTGACAACCAGAAAAGGAGGAGTGGGATGGGGAGAAAGCAAAGTAAAAGCTTTTTCTTCTCTTCCCAGCTGGGAATCTCAGGACAGCATTTAAAGCAAAGCAGGAAAGAGCCCCAGAACTGTGGGCAGCATCTGATGAAGAGGTGGTTAATACAGAGGAAGGTAATAAATTTGGTAATGATTTATTTGTGGCATTATAAGTTCCTTTTGTGAAACATTACAAAGAGAGAAAAAAATGTGTCAAAAAGGACACCAAGCACCGGTCACAGGAAAAGCTAAGGAAATTAGTGAGATGATGATAAATAAACAACCATCTTAAAAACCAAACACGTGCACCAAGAGAGAACCCCCTCCTATTTCAGCTCTTTCTAGCAAGCAGTGTCACCGAAAGCCCCCGGTACCTCCTAACACAAAAGCTCTTACGTCTGCGTATTCATTATTTAGCTGCCTTAAATTCAAAATGAAAAAAGGAAGAAAGTGAAGATTACTTTCAACCCCATCTACCCTTTTGGAACACACAGGGAAACTGTCACGGAATTTTGCCACACTCATTAAAGCCAGCATACATTTTCTCTTCCAGAGAGGGAATATTAACAGCTCCTCCTGACCCAGGCTGGAACAACAACAGGCGAGCGGCCCCCGGGCACTGCCATCCCCTTGCAAGGATTATCAGTTTGCATTAGTCACAACAAACCTCCTCCCATCACGCAGCTTTTGCAGGGTTCTTTGCTTGGGAACAGTTGCTGGGCTGAGGCTGCTCTGCTCTTAGCTCTTTGGGTTGCCAACAAAAGAAATCACAGGTGACTGACAGGCAAGACCACACTTGGTAGGGTTCTTTTGCAAAAGAGACTCTGTTTGTCCTCTGGAACAGCAGACATCAAGCTTTAGCCTGCAAATCCCAGACACATGGAGGGACAGCTTCTAAATCTGACAGGCAAGCATGAAAGCTTGATTGCAAGAAGTGGAGATTTTTTTTACTAATTTCATGACATTGAAAGCTATTTTTTAGCACACTCTAGAGAGTACAGCTTAAGACTTCATGCCTGACACTTTGAAACTGACATTTTAAAGAATTGTGGGTTGGGGTTTTTTTTCCTAATTTTTGCCAAAAATAGCAATGGGGAGAGAGCAGTGAGGACAAGATCCATACCTATTTCCTAAGAGATCCCCTTTCCAAAAGTAAATTTTGCAGCTTTTACATTTGAAAGCACTCAGCTGGACCATTTTGAGAGCTTCCCAGGGCACAGAGCTTCTAATGTCAATTTCTGAGCTCATCACCTTTCCCCACCTTGCTCAGGCCTGTTCTTCTTGCATAGCTTTCATTTCAAAGACTGTTATTTCCAAAAGCACAGCCTTTTCTCTGGGGTGGATGCAGTCACACTGAGAAAGCTGGTCATGCTTCAGCAGACATTAGCTAACACCCATTACTGTAACTCCTAACATAGACCAGGTACTAACATTTTTAATGTTTTTAATTGCATTTAAATTTCAGATAAAGAAAATTGTGCTATATTGTAAATCAGGACTTGTTATAACACTAGTCCTATCAAGTAAAATAAAAACATGTTTCTGACAGTGGTTTCAGGAAAAGTACAGAGGGACAACAAAGTCAAAACCTGAGGCTTGTTTCTAGTGGGATTTTGGGATGTTTTTTAACTGAGTAATGAGGTGTAGGAAGATGATGTCTCCGCTTTCAAGCCAGTAGCAGTGTTTCAGTCTATCCTGTGAAAGGATCAAAATTGTCGACTCCAAAGTGTATATATTTGTGGATATGTGTCAAATTTGTGTATATGTATATGTGTCAAAGAAAATACCTTAAAATCCATGTATAGAGTATTCTGAGATTAATTCAAAGCACTTAAATTTGTACAGGTTTACATCCTGCCATGGATTTGGAGGCAGCATGGACAACTAAGTTAATGACAACCAAGAAAACACAAGCAACAGTAGCAGAGAGCCCACAAACAGCACTGGACAAAGAGAAGGGAAAAAAGGAAGGGTAAAGACTCCCAAGCTTATAGTCATTTTTGTTTTATAGAATCACAGAATCATGGAATGGTTTGAGTTGGAAAGGAACTGAAACATCATCCATGTTTATGCCATGGGCAGGGACCCCTTCCACTAGACCAGGGTGCTCAAAGCCCCAACCGACCTGGCCTTGAGCACTGCCAGGGATGCAGCAGACACAGCTTCTGTGGGCAACCTCTTCCAGTGCCTCACCACCCACACAGTAAATTTCTCCCTAATAGCTAACCTAAACCTACCCTCTTTTAGTTTAATATCATTACGCTTTGTCCTATCACTACCTTTCCTGATAAATAGTTTCTCCCCATCTTTCCTGTAGTCACCCTTTATATACTGGAAGGCTGTTGTAAGATCTCCCCGGCATACATATTTATTTACGCATATATCTGTTTACACACACACACATGTTTGCATATGTGCTTTATGAAGAATATATTTATAAAGTAATTGCCTTCACATGACTAGCCAAGTCAGGAAAATGAACCAAGCAAATCACAGAGAAAAGAGAGAAGGAAGCACATTCAAAAAAGTCTGCAGGTCTAGGCTCCATTCCAAGATATTTGTAGCTTCAGGCAAATGAGACCAATGTACAGAGAGTGCAAGAGGGCAAAATCTGAGAAGCAGAGCTTTGGCTGCATCAAAACACAGCTGGCATCTGTGCTTAATGCATGTTCCTTTTATCTACCTGAGTGGTTATTTAGACTTGCAATAGCAGTGGCTAAGCTGTTTTGACTTGTAATATGACTTCTAATATGACTTCTGATATGTGCCCAGTGGTGTGGTTATGGTTTCCAGTCTCACAGATTTAATCCTACCCACAAAAGAGTCATTTCTGACAGTTGCCTTTGGCTGATATCTTGGAGGAAGACCAGCCATAGGCCACAGGCTGAGGCTGCTTGCTCTAGGGTAAGTCTCCAGACACAGAGCAGGGTAAGATGGACACCTGAGACATCCATTAAGGAGAAGCAAAACCACATTAATTCATATGTAATGTTGCTAAATCACTCATCGCTACCATGCAAATCTTTAGATGAATTAACTGCATTGATTTTACTGAAGAAGAAGGCAATTCCAATAGCATTAACATTTCTAGAAAACTGTGATTTTACTCAGAATCATACATATTCCCCAAATTCCTTGTCCAAACAAAGGGACTGCAAGGACAAGAACATGTCTGTTTGGCTGTCTCTCCAGGCCACAGCTCCTCACACAATTAATGAACCATTGCTGTCCATCCAAGCTGTGGCACAGAAGGATCAGATGGGCTAAGCTTAATATGATCTATTTTGCCCTATTTCTTACTTCTTTCATGTTGTTCAGCTTACTGTATTACCTTTACTTACATTTTGATGATAAATTGAATGAACTGACACTTCCTGTGGATGCTTTATGTGAGTGGATGGTTAAGTTGCTGGCTTAAATGTCATCCAAGCCCTCTATTTTTCATTAACAGGATAGGGAGAATAAGAATATGATATAAGGAAAATCACTGATATGCTCAGACCACACAGTGTTTGAAGCTATCCACTGCTGACTCCAAGCTTCCTCATCCTCTTCCACCTGAAGCCATACATTTTCTTATCACCCAGACATGGTTGAAACTCCCCTCACATCCAATGTATATGTCCTAGCACAGCCCGGTCCTGCCCAGAGCTGCAGTTCCCTGTTAATAACAGAAAACATACACTTGCCCTCACAGCACACCAAGAAATATGGTTCTTTGTATAAAAATAACTCTCTTGAATATCTACATGCAAACAAAGCAAGTGCCTGTGGAGAGACAGCCAGAAAACCTTGACACTGTCATCCAGCACACCTTTCCTGCATGCAGGAGCCTTGGCATTTTCAGGACACCCAGTGATACCCAGACTAGCTTTTGGAGCTCCTCACCCAAGCCTCCACCTGCTCTGGGGATTTGTAGTGTTATAATACTGACAGCATGGAAAACTGTGAGCTTGCAATTTGAAAGCCCATCTTGATGACACTTTATCCCCTCTGTTAAACTAAGGGGGATGAATGTGCAGAACTCAGCTTTCTCCCACCACCTCCTCCAGCTGCAGAGTCAGTACCAGCAGCTCTGTTCCAAGAAAGCAGGACAAACAACCAGAAGTCAGGCTTCTTTCCATGTGTCGCTCAAGTCTATAAATCATATTGCTCAGGTCTTCTGCATGAAGCATTCTCTACCTGTAGCTAAGTAGCAATGCTACAAATGATCTGCTGATGGTCTTACAAGTATGTGTAAAATCAATTGCCTGCCTTCCCTGCAAAGCCATCTCTCTAACAAAGGTCCAGGTATTTCAGGTGGTTATATCAGGTCCATTTTTAATTCCTGAAAAAGGACGCATTAAGATGACAGGTACCTAAACAGCTTATTTACCAAGAGAGGCAAAGCCAACCTGTAGGTCATCACAAAGCCCATGGGGTTATGGGCATCTTCTAGTCCAGCTCCTCAGCGCATCCTCAGAAAGAGGCTCTGGTAACCTTTTAGCAGACACTCCTGTGATGTTTCTGTTTCATTCACAAAGCAGCACTCCTTGCAGTTTGGCTTAGGTGGTAACAATCATAGCAATAACTGGATTTTTAAAAAAAATTTAAATGCACAATAAGGAAAGATTGTGAAGGCCATTTTCCACTGATTCTGCCTTCAACCGGTCAGATGAAATTTACCTCAAGGAGAAGGAGATCCAAGTAATCCAGGTCTCCTATGCAGTGATCACCTTTTTGTAGCTTCTCACACAAACCTTGTGTCTCTCCCTGTGAGCCAGGTGAGTCTAAGGATGTGACCATGCGGAAGGTGTGGACAGGTGGAGATGTCAGTGCTGGGGTAACAGATGACATCCGCAGTATAAATAAAAGCAAATTAGTATTGCACACAATTGAAGGACTACCGGGAATAACACCACAAAGAGCAAAAACAAGTAGCAAAACAACTTGTTTAAGCATGCTGACCTCTCTAAGCTAAGCCCATTTTGTCAGGGTTGGGCAGGGCATTTTGCTATTCCACTGCAGTTCCCACATGACAGGCCTTGTCCTTGAGATATCCTACCCCTGAATCAATAACCACTGGCACCAGCTCGCCCTGGCTCCTCAGAAGCTGCTCTACAGGAATCCATGCCTGATGCAGTAACACATATTGCTGCCTTCATTATTTTCTCCCACCATGTAAATCTGTGTTGCTTTAATTACCTTCGTCTGTGACTTGATACTAAGGGATATGCAGGGGCCCACCAAATTCCCTGGGCTCAGCAGCACAAGAGGGAGCAGGACTTTCAACCTTGTAAGGTGTCAAGCCTTTCACACATCTTATGAAGTTACATAGAAAATAGAGAAAGTTTGGTTTCCAGGCAGGCTTTTAAAAGCTATCCTTTGTTATGTGTCAAAATCTCTTTTTCCTTTTCTCTTATTGCACCAAAGATAAACATCCTGTCTCCCTTGAGTCACTTACTGTTATTGCACTGTTTGCCCACTTCTGGCTTATACTATTGATAGTCCTCAAACAAATAGCATGCCAAGCCTTTCCTAATTCACTCGTCACTGAATTTAAGCCCTTGCTTTCCTACATACTTTGGAGATATTTTTCAAGCAAAAATCCTTATTTTTTCCCAGGATCAAGACAATAATTTATGATGTTATTTTAGCCTCTATTAAGTTAAAGCCTTTTGTTTCTTGCATTTTTAGAGTTTTTATCCTTATTGAAATATTTTTTTAATGCTCAGATTTCTTCCAGTGGGAAAAATTTATATCCATACATTTATAATTTTTATTTATACAAATAGATGTTGATATTCATGTGTTCATTTTATACTCAGCTTAAACCTTTTCATATATATTTAAATTCTTTCTTGACTTGAGATGAAAAAGGAGGAGCTTTCTATGCCTTGTCTGGCTTACGAAGACTAAGAGCAATTTCTTCCTAAATTATTGTATTTCAAAGACTTTCTTACCCAATTATCTTCTTGTGTGTGTTTCAAGAGATTCTTAATAATTATTGCAACTTTAGGAATTACGAGACTAACTTTGCAACAGTGAAAAGCATTGTTAATTTAATTACAAACTTAAATTACTTCCAATATACATCATCAAATTTAACATCTGTTAATTAAAAATACTCTTTTTAAAGTTAAAAGATAGAGTGGTAATATCTTTTCTTGTTCCTGCAAATACATTGACTTTTTCATACAGCTAGAGTTCATCTATAAACATATTCCTAGCAAAATATTAATATTGCCTCTGCCTTTTCTGTTAGATTTACTGCTGTTCATCCATTGCAAGTCAGACATATACCTAGACAGTAGTGGTTTAAATCATCTGCAGAAATTACTTCGCAGACTTACATTCTCATAGTCCTAAATCAAATTCTGCTTTACCATTGGATTTATTTCTCTGGTTCAGCTGTTTGTCAGGTTTAGTAATTCTATTAATAAAGGATTAAGGATCTAAAGATTAAAGACATTTAAAATAAAACAAAACCAAAACCAAACTAAGAAAAAAATAAGAAAAAACTAAAAGACTAAAAAATCTGATTTATTTATCTAGAACTGGAGGCAATCACTGACTCCATATGGTATCAAAAGTTCTGAGACTTTTCAATATTGGCTAAAAATACACCATGCAAATGCTCATTTGTGCAATACTGATGATAGAAAAGATGGAAATTGCTGTCCAGGTGCAATACCTCCCTCCAAGAGGTCTAGGAAAGGCTTACATTTCACTCCTGAGGCTTGCATGGATTTCATGCCAAAGGGTAAGATGTGGTACACAGACAAGGAGAAGAGTTCTGTTCCAAGAAACCCATAGCAGGAAAATTCCCCTTATCCTCATAGAGGGCAGTGGACACAGAGCCCCTGTGCTCTCCCGTCCTTCGCTCCATCAGCCTTTGGTGTTATGCTGGGGAGGTGAGGGATGATGCCTGAGAGTCTTACATGAGCATACCACAGGACATGCTACTCACCTGCGCACCCGCTCTGTGTTTCATTAATTATTGCAATGGACTTTGACGAGATGTGTGAGTGACCAAGGTAGATGAACAGTGGCCAGGCTGGGAGTAAATACAGTGGCAATGAGTGGTCTCGCAGGAAGAGAAAGGGGAAGGAAGAGTGCTGCTTTTGGCCCAGCGGTGGAGGTAACAGATCTGGCTTTCTTAATGAGGCCTACGAGGAAAGATGGAGGCTTAAATGAGAAAAAGTATGATTATAAGCTTCCCTCTGTGATTCAGGTGGGGTTGAGCTACTCCCAGCACCTTCAAAAATCCCCAGGGAAAGAGGATTTTCAAGTGCAAAGACTCTTACAGTACCACAGCTAGAAAATCACAATGGATGGTTCAACCAGTGAGTTGGTCTTACTGGACAGATTGTGAACTTCCATCAGAGAGATGGAACAGAGGAGCAAAGATGTCACCTGAAAACCATGCTTAGAGATAACCAAAGGGGCTATATATAATGTAGTTCTGCCCATACCAGCAAGAATCTCTCTTACTTCCAACAACATGAATCAGTGTGTGCAGCCCAGATGGTGCAATCTGGAAGGCTGCAATGCCTAAGAACAAATGAGGAAGGGAATGAGGTATTTATCAGAAAGGAGGAAACCACAGCCTAGCAGATCTGAGGTTTGTTCTCAATAAAAGAGCCATCCAACTCACTGACTAATGAGAACAGTCTTTCCCACTTCCTGGGAAGGTGAAGTTATTTTAGATTCTTAATAGAATGGAATAAAACCATACAGCTACAAAATACCACAAACAGAAATGCCTGTTCTGCATCAGAGCTTACTTGTATTCTTATCAACTTAATAATTCATCAGCTAAAAAAAAATTAGTTGGGGTCAAAGCAAACTCTTCCTTTCCTAATACAGGATCTTTGATTGATGATGGAATAGCTCATTTGACTTGTTGCTGCTAACAGCAAAATAAATGCACATACACAATGCTCAAGAGACAAGCTGCAACAGCAGGATTCTTACTAAGAGTAAGAATGTTCATTCTTCTCTACTCTGGTACTAGGAAACGCAGATGATCCCTAGTAGATTAAAAAAAAAATGGCAGAAAAGGAATGGAAGCAAAGCATCATTAAGGGCTTTTTTGGTCCTGCCCATTTTTTCAAGCTTGGCTGCAGCGAGAAGCATTATTTTCAAAGTTTCATAACACAAAATACTGCAAAATGTGCCTGCTTTGTGCTCTGTTGACATGCCACCACCCTAGCCAACAATACTCTCACAGCCTGTTATGGGAAACCAGTGCCTCAACCACACAGGCATTTGAAAGGCATTGCACTCAGGTTATAACAGCGCACATTTTACTGTGGAGCTTCACAATCACTTGATGGTCTTTCTTGGGAAAAAAATAAAATAATAACATAAACCAGCTTGCCTATTTCTGGGGCAGCACGTTCCTTGCTCCACCTTTCACCTGAACATCCTGTGCCCCATCTAGAAGTTCCTTAATTAACCCTTACTTTATCTTACAACTATCAAATGTAAATTAATAGTCATCTGGGGTCATCTTTCCAAGGTTATGCTGCATGGCATCCACCTGCTCCTGCCTGTCAGAATTAAATCTGGAGAGTGCTGAGTTGCTCCATAACTTACGTCATTTGAAGATACAGCTTTTCACCTATACAGCAAAGTGCAATCCTAATTTGGGCTTCACGATGTGAGCAATAAAGTCCCAGGAAGGAAAAACCCTCTTTACAAAATATTGTTTTTCCCTTTAGGATGAAGAAAAAAAAAAAGGATGAATAACTGTTTTGAAATGCTATATCCTTGCTTAACTCTCTCTTTTTCATGCATGGTGGGTTTATTTTAAAACAACTTTCATTAATAAGGAACAGAATTCCCTTATCTGACCTTAGACATATGTAGCTTCCCAGATGGGAAGGAAGGGCACTTTAGGCTAAATAAGCAAGTGATGTATAAGGTATAAACCGAGGAGAATTCTTCTCCTGTCCTCAGGCAGCACAGCTGCGAGTGGCAGCTTATAGCGAGTGACCAGCACACAGCATCACAGCGCTGTGTAAGAAGTTATGCCCCCCAAGTCACCACAAATGGCAAAGACAGCCATTCAAATGTAAAGCGGTTTTGACTGTGTTAGCATTAGGCTCTTGATTCCCTTAAAACAGATATACCTTCTGTTTGCTTGGAAAAACTCCGCGGGCTAAATTTGCTGTTAGAAAATAGTGAAATTTGAGGCAGCTGCATTTTGTTATTAGTGACTTCTTAGCTAGGAACTGTGAAGCAGATTGAATGTTATTACACAGTGGTAGATGGAGTAAACTGTATTTACGCAGTCACCCCTCCAGTAATCACGTTTAACAACTGAGGCAAATAAATACTTTAGACCTTATAATTTTAATAAATATGATATTTCCCACTACAATTTTTTACCCTTCGGTCCTAGAAAAAAAAAGATTACATTCGAAATGTAATCTCCTCTTTCACTCTATTCAAGTGTTCAAACTTTTTTTACTATAAAAAAAGAGACAAAGAAAATAAGAACAAGCGTTAAAAGAAACCTTGTAATTTCTAAGAGCTTATAATTGAATTTATTTTGCTTTTCACTTCTAGATCAACTTCTCTGCAAAAAAAAAAAAAAAGCACACAATACCTTGTAAACACTGTCTTGCAGTATTTCCAGAAGACATCGCTCCCTAAATATAAGTCTTAGAAGCTGAAACACTAACACAAAGTTCTTGAAAGACTTCAAGAGTCATTCAGTAAATGTGTGCCAGTGGACTACGTAAATGAATACTCCCCAAAGCCCTTGGTCTAGTAAGTAATAGTGCCATTTATCATGTACAAATTCATTTTAATATCTAAATTAATCAGAATAATAATTATTGATCCTGAACTGTTAAATTATCTATTTACCTGTTAGTTCATGTAAGTTCAGAATACCTAAAATTAAAATTAGTTGTATTGCTTCTCCCAGATGGCATTCTTCATCAAGGTAAGGTTGCTTAAACTTTTTCTAACAGAATAAAACTGCAAGAAAAATATATTGAGGAGACTACTTGTAAGAAGAACCCCAATTCATAACTCATGACAGCCAAACCTCAAAACACTCCAAGATAGAGCTTAATAACTTTCCTTTTCCTTCCAAAATGCAACCATACAGCATTCATGTGACAGCTCAGTCACATCAATAAACCTACATCTGACCCCAGGAAAACTGAGCAATATTAAACCAGGTATTTGTATCCACTATTCCTTTATAGCTCCTGGCTGGAGCTGAAGGCCATGTCATTAGTAAGTAGATTAGTATACTTGTTGGCCAGAAATGGGGAACTCGGTGAATTTATTGAGCCAAAAGACATGTAAGTGTAGGACCTTCCTACCCTTTCATCGTTTTCTCAAGCCCTCTTATTTGACTGAATTCAACTATTGATATATCATTTGTATAACTATGAGTAAGCACTTTGTAAATCAAACAAAATCTATAAAAGGCTAGTATACACACACACTCACGCTCGGATGCATACTCAGAAATAAAGGATAATACACCTTTGTGCTTTGAGTTACACCAGAGCCATGTGTAACAGGATCTAGAGAAGATAAACTTCCTTATTGAGGGTACAACAAGAGTTATTTTAAGAGAGGCAGGATGTCTGGAGGGATCTGGCCTTGGACATGACAAAGAGATCCTTTCTGCTTGTTTTCATAGTGAAGAGGGCACAATTTGGCTAGACTTAAAACCTACATCCTGTTGAAACCTGGAAGATGGTTAATAACCCATACCTTAGCTTCCAGAGAGGTGTTATAGATAATACTAATGTGAGGCTAGGTGTGCTGTGCATCTCTAATATTGTCCTTTACTGGGCAGAATCACATCCAGTATGCTCCATG
>JBCJKH010048448.1:0-22706 GCA_039877255.1 Loriculus beryllinus
AGTGCTCCATCCCTGGCAGTGTTCAAGGCCAGGTTGGACGAAGCCCTGGGAGGCATGGTTTAGTGTGGGGTGTCCCTACTTACGGCAGGGGGGTTGGAACTAGATGACCTTAAGGTCCTTTCCAACCCTAATGATTCTATGATTCTGTGATTCTATGTTGCAGTTTAATACATACATACATAGAAACTAAAGGCTAACTACAACTGGACTGGATTTTTCTTATTTTTTACAAAATAATTAAAATCTAAAGAAATAAGTTTCAGTATTATATTCAAGACTAAGACTCATTATTAGTTCTACTTAGTTACAACACAGATGTCTAACAGTTAAAAAGATCAGAATCAAAATTCCTTGTACCTATTTTTGATGTTATTGAACTGGCTCACTACTTGGGCAAATTACTTAATTGCACTGTTTCTCATATAGTCAGTAAACAACTACACAGTTCTAACTTTTTCCCAAAATAAAACCAATGGGCATGAAAACAGTTTCATCTTGAGGTTTCATTTCAGACCTTTTCCACAGCTGTTTTGCTTGAGCAGTAGATTAATGTGTTCTGTATTTATTTTTCTTCAGTGCTATTCATTTATCTTTTTTGGCTTATAGAAGAAATATTCAGCAGACACAGTTCAACAGACACAGTGGGGATTTTTATTTTTTTTTTTTTACCTTCAAGCCTTCTGCTGGCAGTCTGTAGCCAAATCTAGCAGGTAGGTCATCAAAGGTCTGGGTTCCATTTTCAAGATTATACTAAAAGAAACAAATTTTCAAGAAATTCAGGTTTACAACAAGAGAGAAATAGATAACAGGTATCAAGAGAAATAAACAAAACCATGTTTTTGGGTTTTAGATTAAAGTATTTATCAGACACAGAACCTCTTGTGACCATGTCAATGAAGTCACAAAACTGCTTCTTCCACTTGTCATGGCAACATCATTCTTTTCTTAACTATAGTTGTCAATACAAGGAAGTAACAGATCTTCTGTTAAATTATCTATATGCTAAATTTTCTTCCTACTGTCTACAACTCAAATACCATCATACTTGCAGACTATAAACTACAAACAACCCAAAAAGCTCAAAAATCAAAAGAGCGGAGGTTCTGGGGTGTGGGGTTTTTTTGGATGGTGGTGTTCTTGTTGGCTTGGGTGTTATTTTTTTTTCCCCTTTGACATATTAACAATGAACTTTAATTTCAAAGCAGAGGAATACCAGAGAGACCTTAGATCTGTGGAAACTTGGTTTCCCCTTTCTCTGTTCATCTTCTGTAGCCCTATGATATGCCTAACCAATGCAGAATTCACACCAATTAAAAAAAAAATTATGTATGCTGTATTTTTTCATTAAAAGTGATAAAGTTAGTTTCTTGCAAAAGTTGTGAATTATACAATAACTGAGTTGAATGAACATCAGTTGGTAAGTTTTATTACATAGCTTAGTGACTCAGAAATATTTGCCTATTCATTATATTATACAGTTGTCACACAGAACAGTTAAATAAGGATTGTGTTTCTTTAAGAGGGACATTTCCTAACAGCCAGACTTAAGACACATAAACTCCAACTACAGTTCACAGAAAAACACTACCACGATTTACCTTAGTTCTTTCAAAGGAGCAAAATTTCAAAGGAGCTGCATTCCCACAGACTTTAATAAACTTCAGGGGGAAGAGACAGGAATAGCACTAAATTTGAAGGAAGCATTTTTGTTCTGTTTAATCAACCTGCTCCATAAAACCTCTTCTCCTGATCTTCCATCCTACCATCAGATAGCACAGCACTGTGCCAGTAAAACCTGTCTTCCTCCATCCTTGCTATTCACTCATCCACCTTCTTAAAATGTCCTTCCTGAGCTCACGCTACTCTTCCGAATCACTTAGCAAGCCCCAACATAATCTGGGAGTCAGACACAAGCCTGTTTATTTTTAGCTGCTACTTTAAAAATAATCAATAATGCTTCATATACATGTAACTACTTCATACAAACATAATGCTTCATATGAAGCTCCAACTGCAAGAGAACACTGAAGCATGATATACATAAATCAGTCAGAAAAGAATTTCGTTTGTTGGAGAACCCAAAATTTGAGTGGAATCTTGCTTCACACACAATCATTAAACCATGAAATCTCCTGAGATGATAAAATATTTGTATGCCTTCAACTCCACGTGACACAGTGTGCAAACATTCTCTCTTCTGAGTATCTCATGAGCTTTCCACTAACTTCTTTTTATAGCAAACTTTAAAGAAGTGCCTAGTTCATCTTTTCATTTCCTGCTGCAAAGATATTCCCAGAAATCCTTCAAAACCCTTTTCTTTTTAACCCCTATTTTTAACCCTTCAAAAGCCTTTCTACCCATCTTTCTGTTACAAGGTTCTATTTCTGAAAACGGGGGGGAGGGAGAGGGAATCAACAGCAGCACGAGCAAACAACCGAATTCCACTGTATCCCTGCCCATGGCAGGGAGTTGTAATTAGATGATCTTATGGTCCTTTCCAACCCAAAGCACTCGATGATGCTATTCTCCCATGAGAATAGATCCACAACTTCCAAATACCCAGACACTTCATGAATAACACGCTTCATGTTTAGATGGAATTAGTTTAGAATACTGCACACAAGTTTAAATAAAAGAAATTAAACTAAACTTGAAAAAGGCCTTTTTTTAAGGTTGGTGGATTGTTTTGTTTTAAATATCTTCTCTAAGGGAGGAAGTAGCAAGCATGAAAGAGGTTTCTTATGAAAAGAGGAAGCATGTGCTTGGTTAGAGAGGAAAGGAGAAGAAGGAAATTCAGTTTTACAGTAGAAAGTAATTTTTAAAATTTCACAAAAGAATGGTGATGTAAGTTCCACAATAAAGCAATTATCTATCTGCTCTGTTCCTTAAAATTTGTATCTACAAAAAATAATAGAACAGTAACACCCCAAAGATCCAAGTTGCATAATCCAGTACTCATCAACCCCACATTACCATGATGTTTTAAGTACTTTTATTTTAACATTTAGTTTCAAGTTTTCACACTGTTCTCTTAATTGATATTAACAACTCTCCTGGATACTACTGTAACTAGCAGAGACTATGAAGACTGCAGTATTTATGTTTAATTATATATAAAATTGGTAATACATAGCCCTGAAACAACTTTTACCACTAACCCTATGTTCATTATACTCTTTATCAGCCTGATAATTTAAAATTCTATACACACCAACAATATTATCCTTAACAACAGCAGATATTATCAGCTATTAAAAAAATTATACGCATACATCTATCAAGGTACAACACACACAAACACTTAACTGACAAGGCCTCTAGCACACACATAAATTATACTACTCACAAAAGATTATATTACTTCATTGATATACCATTACCCTACAAAATGGTATTCATCATCAAAACTTAAACTGCTGCCTAAAACAATGAATCATGAAATTTTTTAACAGGATTATAACACGCAATAGGGTATCTGGTCAGATTTGAACTTTTAAAATGTCTAAGAGAATGAAGTACTCTCACTGTCACAGTATCTGAGCACACATCATCCGTAAGCTCATTTGAAAAGGTACTTTTTTTTTTTAATTGAACTAAAATGTTGAGGCAATTCCATTCTGAGCAACCTAGTATAACATTTATTTTACTGATCCATCAATAGAATAGCTTAAAAGAAGATTCAGTTTCACAAAGATTTCGTCTATGTAGAAAAACATTGTTATACTTACTGCTAAAATATCTGCCTCCACAGGTAAAAGATTCAGAAACGCAAATAACTGAACAGTCAGAATAGTGTATATCTGAGTGGCAGACAACATCAGCATTCCTATTGACAACAGCATATTTTATTTAGCACCTGCAACAAAAAAAAAACCAAACCAGAGTCAAGACATATAGCAAATATTTTCCTCTGTGATTTTTACTGGGCTCTATTGGTCAGTTAAAATTTTCTAAAGTAGTATGCAAAACTTTGTTCTATGTTTACTTTTGATTATAAGTAACCTTTAATTTATTCAACTGTTTTAAAGATAGAAGCCCTCTTTGCCAAGAGCTTGTTAACTTCCACTGGAATGCATGCACAAAACAAAAACTGTAGTATCACCACTTCAAAGAGCTTTAGGAAACATGTATCAATGCAAACTATATACAGAAATGAGCATTTATATGCTATTAATAATCTTTAGACATTGATAATTTTAATATTTCCTTCCTCTAGCATAAGTCCAAATCAGCAAAATTTCATGTACCTGGAATAGTTTTACTAAAAGCATTTATTTATTTCTAAATACACACTGCAAAACCAGTGTGATACCAACAGGCAAGAAATACAAACTAGTTCTATGAACTTTGGTGACATATGCGACTTACAGTCCGGAGAGGAGATTTACTCTCCTGTGACGTGCATTTTCAAGACCTTTAAAAAAAAGAGTGCAAGTACTCTGTAAAGTATGTTTGTATGCATTTCACAAGCCCATGATATTAAACGGAGATTAATTCTGCTTTGTTAATAAATTTTCATTAAAAACAGGAGCAAAAAGCAACAGCTCGTATCTGGAAATAGGCTTGGCTTTTGACAGAAACTCATCTTAAAAACTGCTGATTTATCATTATTCAAACATTTTCATATCTTTCCTTTGCCACACAAAGATTTATTTTTTTTTAATGATTTAAAAAAATACACTAAGGGCCTGACTGCCTTCCTAGTACGAGCAATGAATGATACCTACATCCTTAATGAAGTCACTGAGACTTTCATGTTTCCCTCAAAAACAACAACAACAAAAAATCCAACCAAAAAAACACAACCCAAACTCCCTGAAAACCACCAACAACCACCAGCAAAAAACATCAAACAACCATGCCCAAAACCAAACATTTGAATGAACAGATTTTGTTCTGTAATCTCTTGTTATCAAAAATTGGCCAATTTTACAATCATGTGTATCTTAAATCACAAAATTTGGCCCATCAAATACAAGTGCTAAAGATACAGCATTTAGATTTTGAACTTTTCAATTATTTTCAGCAAAGACAAAAGCTAACACAATATATTAATCCACAGCTTAGAAACTCAGTATTCTTTGAAACAGGTTACAGATTACTTTCCACTTGTCTCTTCCAAATAACTATTTTTCTGGCACCAAGAAGAGTCCTTAGTCTAGACAACAAACATGATTCAGGTTGAAATGTCATTTCCACGACTGACAAAGGCTGCTCCTTAGGATCACAGAATTTACTATATGCCTGTGAAGGACCAACTTCCTCCACAATTATAAGACCCTCATATTTATGCTCTCACAATCCACAAAAATAAGAACATAGTACTAATCCACAACATTTACTAAATATCACATTTAAGGAAGTAAGAAATGGTGCCTCTGCAAAGCTCTCATTTAAAATGCTGAATAGCATTAAATGCGCATGAACATTTTAACCTCATGTGGGTCTATCAGCTGGTAATAGAAACAACAGGCAATACACATTCACATGAAGGTTAAGATTCTACTAGCTAAATCACAAAATCAAGCACCCAAAAACTCAGGTTGGGCAAGGAAGAGGAAGAAATCTCAGCTTTCTACATAATGACTGATGCCTTTTAGTGCATGTCACTCATGCGCTGAATGAAGCAAGGTTCTGCAGTGGAAAAATATGAGAATATAATTTATTAAACTGTATAGCTATTTCTACACAAAAGGGCAAATGGATAAACTGAAGTTGTGCAACTAGCCATAAAAATAGCACTTCCCAGTTTCAGAGTCCTTGGATTTCACATAAACTGTACCTTTTAATACTTCCCCCATGACTTACAAGTTTCCTAATGTTTTTAAAGAGGGTTAAATTCCTGTAATATATACTTCCCACAGCCTGCAGTAATGTGGGGATTTGAGATTTAGGCTTAAGTTGTGCTGTTGAGAAATGCAACCTGAACTGGACAGACACAGAGCTGTGTAAAAATACTGGCAAGATGCCCATCTATCTTCTCCCCATCTCTCAGGCACTACATGTTGAGGCTTCTGTCCCATATGATATTCCCAAAAGACAGGATGCATTACTGCCATGTGTCTCTGCCCTGCCCCTAAAAGAATTAAACCAGTGTTTGTTTTCTGTACCTCTCTACTGACTCAACCCTTTTACTTTCTTTTCCCTAGATGTCACATTCTATCAACTTCATTAAAACAGAACTCAGTATCAATTTACAATTTCAAAGTCCTAATACAACATGTTCTGCATCAATAGTCACAGAAATACTTAATCTATGAGCCTACATATAAGCATTGCTAACACTAGAGATGTTTTCTGAATTTGCATTTTAAAAGAATGTGTTTTAGCTACATAATAACCCAGACTATTTACCAGCAGCACTTCCATCTACAGAAAATGAGGGAAAACAACTATGGCTCATTTCTGTGTGACATGCTCCTATGATCTGACCCTAGTACACAGGCTCAGTGGGACAGCTACAAGCACGCAAGCTTAGAGAGGACAGATTAAGTGGGATTCTTCCCTATGACCCACCTGGAGAACAGGTGAGTCTGCTGAACAGGGTCTTAAAAAGCAGCGACAGAGAATGAGTTTATTGCAAACAATACTACTCACCAAGTGAGGCAATACATTTTAGTGCTTAAACAAATACCTTTCTGTTTTCCTTTGAAGAGGACTATTTTAACAACAAAAATTCTTTAGAACAAATAGTAATGGATAAGTACCCTAACACAGCCTCTAACTAACCTGCAATACAGTAAGACAGGAGTGTGCAGCCTGACCACCATTAATTCCCAGAAAACATCTGGCATCAGGAATATACCCATGAGAACAACAGTAGTCACTGTTTATGAGAGCAGCCAGGAAGAACCTCCTCCTCAGCTCTCACTTCCAAATGCCTTTCACTGCGAAAACACAACCCACTGCCAAAGATCATGACCTCTGCTCTCCACTGACAAGTTACATATGACAATTTCTTTTCGCACTGTTGCTACAGTCATAATCCAGTTTTAAGACAGACAATGATTAGCTGTCTATAGAGGAACTCCACACTCCTCTTTGGATTAGCTATAGCATGACCATGCACAGGCAATCTCTTAAGAAGGCAGAGGTACAAAATACATTATGCCCCTTATAAAAACTCACGCCTAAATGTGATTGAGCTAAAAAACAATCCAACATTCAAACCTCCAACATATTCATCAAAAAACATATGATCCAGTGTACTACCTACTTCAGAGTATGAAACAAGCTACAACTAAGTGCTACCTTCAGCATGAAATCTAGCCATTTGCATTGCTGAATTCAGAAGAATTGCTTGTCCACAAATGAACACCTAAGCCTCTGCAGTGATTCTTACAATCTCGCAGTGAGGAATTACTTGAAAAGACATAGAATTAAAATAGTGGTAACACAAAACCGCAGTAAATACACTGGATCCAATATTGCTATAATAGTTAAAATTCAAGTTTTAAAATTAGATGGCACATAATTAATATTGTTAGCAGAGCATTCAGATCTCCTCTAACTTCTTTTATTGGAGAAATTAGAAGTACTTCTAATTGAACTCAATTAGGTCATTCAAGTTGTTTGTATGATATGTTAAAAACCTCAAAATTGAGGCTTCTTATTTAAACGGTTCTATGCGAATTTGTTTTGACTGTAGATACTTCATAATGAAAACTGTATCTTTGTTGACTTAACTGAGGAATCACAGCCAAGACTGCTACATTTTCTTTCAGGACTACTACATTTTCTCTCGCAATGAAGAAGTACCTAAGAACTCCTGCCTAACTGTCGCATCCTTTATGGGGTTTTTCAGCAAAAAGCACTGTCCTACGATCAGAGGTCCTCAACCAATTACAGCAAATACCAGTCAGTTAAATTTGATTTAAACGTACACTAACATAAAGATAATTAAAGTTCACCATTACTAATGGGAAGAAACAGCTGGTATTTTCAAAAACAGTTCTCCTGATTCTGACTCAGTCACTCAGACATAATACTTTGTGTAACTTTCAACTAGTTAGTGGAGCAGAGGCTAGTCACAGGAGCCTGTAACTAATTGTGACATTCATGAATTTTTATTTCTAAATTAAGATTTACCAGTTTCCCTATGAGCTTGGCATAAAAAAGAGGATGTCAGTGAAACTGAAAGGATAAAGAACAAAAAAAAATTCAAAAAAATAACATCTCTACCAGACAGAAGCAACAATACACTTGAAGCTATCACAGTATTTTAACCAAGACAGTAAATTCAGCACATACCTTACAAGACAGAGAAACATTAAAATAGTATTGAGCAAGTCAGAAAATACCAGAACTAGAGCTGTCCTTGCTAATGATATGCATGCACAGTGCAGTCTTCTCTGTCAGAGTTACACACATACTCTTCTGGGCCTAAGAACTATTGTCTCAAATACAAGTTTAAAAAAAAAACACCTCACAATTCCTGAAATTCCATGGCTCATTTGTAGATTACACTCTTAACTGAACAAGACAGCTTAGAGCACAGAGAAATATAGGTTTATGTAATTAAAGACTATAGAGTAAACCACACAAAAGAAGTTGAACTTGACTCTGCATTAATCTTCAGCACTTTACATCTGATTTTCCAGTGTAAGTTCTCCTTAAGTAACTCCAGGTATTTTGAGAATCATTTTTCCTCCCACACTACATTCTTGAACTCACAAGCCTGAGGAGCTACACCGCTTCCTCACAGCACTGAACAGGACCACCAGGTCAGAACTGCAGAGAGGAGAAGGTGGGGTGTGCTGTATTACAGCACACCTACAAGCAGCAAGACAACCATGAAGAAAACACGGTGACTTGGAATATACCAGACAAGGTATTGCCCATGAAAAAAGGCAACAGCAATACTGTTGTTTGTACAACAGATAATATGTTTCTGATTACACTTTCAAAGTAAGGGGAGAGCAAAACCTCCCTTCTCACCAGAAGATAAGGATGGCTGGATAAGCTCGACACAAGGACAACACATAACAGATACAGCTATCTACAGAACTAGACACAAAAAATGTCTTGCCTACCTCTTAACTCATTAACGGTATTGTCTGCACTAATAATAGGGGCTGTGAAACACACAATGTTTTTAACACCAATGCACTGACTCCAAAACCAGAATAAACAACTTCAGTGGAAAACATTCACCTGGACACAATCCCTATATTCTGCCAAAAAAACTAGTTTCACTCTTGCCAATGTGAACAAGCCTTAGGAGCATGTTTAAGACAGATGTCAGAAAGACATTACATGGCTTGGGACACAGATACGAATCTTCAGAACTTTTAGCAACTATCCACAAACCAAGCTCCACAGAGTACATAGAAGCTTCTGAAAATCTGATGCTTATCTATTAGCTCAAAAAGTATTTCACAGCAGAAGACAACACAAAGCAATTCCTTATCTGAGTAGTTATGCTCATACTACAACTCTCAAGAGAACAGCTCTTTCCCCTTCCATTAGTGAAAAAAACCTCGCATATCTGTACATTTCTACTTTAGTGCTGAATAAGATTACAATACTTACAACAATCCGCAAAATCACAGGACCACACAAAAACCTTGTCCTGATGCAAACTCAGTGACAACGTTCTAAATCTCCATCAACAGAACTGAATATCCACCTATCCACAGAACTGAGAACTAAGGCACACACAGCAAGCTCCGTGCTCACATCTGGGAAGATGCACCAACTATTCCTCTCAACCAGTTTCCATCTTTTTACAAGCACCTGGGTTGTCAGCCAGCCAGGCTCCACGCTAATCATTCTCTTCCAAGCACAACCAGTCTCACAGCGCACAGCCAGCCCGAGGGGAACCCACACACCAGGCGGGGCCGTAACATGTCAGAGCAAGACTTCAAGCTTTACCCAGTCTGGAGCAACCCTCGAAGACCTTTTCAGCTCCTTCCCTTCTCACCCACCCTCCCTCCTGATGAGGCGGACCTCCGCGCAGCATGTGGTGAGAGCCTGCGGAAAGGGACAGCCAGGCTCACCGCAGCGGGGCCGGCCGTGACTCCGCCAAAGCCGCTCAAGCAAACGGCCCCGCCTCGCTGCTCCAAGGGTGGAGGCAAATAAGCGCTGCGCAATGGCGTGACAGAGCAGGTAACTCCTTAACCGCCACGAAGCCAGGACACCCAGCAGCAGCGAAAGGTGCCGAGAGCACCTCTCGACCGCGCCCCTACCGCGGCGGCCCTCACCTGCGAGCCCGGCACAGGGCCCGGCGCGGGGAGGCGAGAGCCGCGCCTAGGCCGACTCCATGGCGCTCTCCGCCCGCTCCGCGGCCACAGCGGAAGTCCCGCCCACCGCCGAGCAATAAGAGACGTCGCCCGAGGGGCACGCGATTGCTCGCCTGGGCTGCCACTCAAGCGGTGGCACCGGACACGGGGCGGCCTTAGCAGGCGAGTGGCGGAGCTGGGCTCAGCAGCCGGTCCCGCCCGCGAGGGGCGGGGCTTCTTGTGTCACGTCACCAGGGGCCGCGCCTGTGGCCGGGTAGGGAGGGGCATGGGATTGCTGTGGCCGCCTCTGGTTTGGGCTCACCGTGGGCGGTGGCGGAGGTTGTGTGTTGGACTTGCTCTGTCGCTTGTGTTGTCAGCAGTAGCGGAACCTAAGAAGGACGAGCACCGTGGCTGTTATCACGGGGATCCGATGCTGGCGGCCAGAGAGGCCTCCTCAGTCCCTCGAGCGTGGAGGAATCGCGGCTTGGCCGAAGTGTGCCGTTGCCCTCGAGCTTTCAGCTGCAGTGAGGGACGGCGGAACTGTCCCGTCGAAGTACGTGGGGATAGGGTGCCGAAGAATAACGTAGCCGCCATGCCTCTCTCTCGGTGCGGAGCCCGATGGTCCTGCGGAATGGCAGGGTGTACTCGGCGAGAGAAGGGCCTCAACAAGCTGTCACAGCGAACTCCGGCCCTGTGCGGGAGACAAGATGGTTTTCCCTACTCTCTATTAAAAAAAAAAAAAAAAATCAACCCGAAAAGTACCCTAAAGAAATGTTACACTAAACACAAAAAAGCAATAGGATAGGAGGAGAGGGTGGGGGAAGGAACGTAGCAAGGTGGGGGTCATATAGCATGTATCACCTGTTGGCTCATTGCATGTTTCCAGTCTGGTTTGTGTATTTTTTTTCCTTGCTAGCATACAGTCTGTTTCTCTGCACTAACCTATTTATGTTCCTGGCACAAAGGAAATGAGCTGCCGTTCAGGCAATTATCACGATTCCTAGAGAAGTTCACTCACATGTATAGGTATTCAGGTTTGAGGGGGTTTTCCCCCCTCTTTTTTTTCATGCATGTCATCTCCACTGTTTTATTTCTTTTTCACCTTTTCCCATCACTTTTACATTTGCTTTGCAAGCATAAGATTTGTATTCCTTTTTCTCACTTTCAAACTTACTGTCTAATCACCTTTACCTTATATTTCTGGGAACCGAAGGGCACAAGGGGTTGGAATCCATTACGTCACTTGAGCGCAGCTCGCCAGGACCAAGCCCGGTGTCACGGCGCTCACAAATGCTGGCGGTCACCGCCTCCCTCCTCCCTCCAGGACGGACCTCCACGCCCCTCACGGCCCCGCGCAGGCGCGTACCGGTGCAGAGCCGCACCCGTTGGCGCACAGGCTGTGGCGATGCTGCTGGTGCTGTCGGAGGCGCAGAGGGCGGATCTGGGTTGTTTGCCGCGGGCGGGCGCCGCAGGTTCAGCACCGAGACGGGCACCACGGGGGGGGGAAGGGGGGGTCGGGGGTGCGCGGTCGGTGGCGGGGAAGACCCGGCACGGACGTGGGCTGCTGAGGGGGTGCAGCGGAGTTGTTTTCTTTCGTTTCAGCGGTCGGCGAGCTGGGGCGCCTGGCGGTGGAGCTGCTGCGGCGAGGCGCGGCGCCCCGGGCCTACGAGGTGGCCGCCAGTAAGGCACGGGTAGTGGCGGGGGGAGCCGGGCTGCACGGGGCCCGGGGGGTAGGGGAGAGAGAGAGGGCTTGGCTCTTCTTAGTCTAGGGTCGTGTCACAGGGTGTCGGGCCGGCCCGGCAGCGGCAAAATCTGCCGCGGCGTCGGACGGGAGCGCGCAGGTTCCTTACTCAGCCGTGAGAAGCGGTTGGGCTTCTTCTGGGGGTTTTGGGTTGTTTTGGGTGGGGGATCGAACTGGCTGTTTGTCCCCCTTAACATTCGTATTTGAGGGGTGTGCAGGCTTCTAGGGTTTTATACTTTTCTATGCATGCTTTGTAAGTTGGCTTGGGATGAATTTGCGGGTTTTTTGCGTTGGTGCTCCGGCACTTTAATGGGGAAGTAAAAGGTACTTTATGCTTTCCTTAAAGGAAAACTTAACATCGACGTTGACACCATTCAGCATGGAGTGGAAGGACTGACATATCTTCTCACGGAAAGCTCCAAAGTTATGGTGAGGATCCCTTTGTTCTCAAATTCAAGGATATGCCAAGAGGTGTCATCTAAACACCTACAGCTCTGAAAATACCGGTGAATAGATAAAACCTAGTTCACAATTCTAATGGCATGTGTTAATTTCAAAAGAAGGTGTCTCTTACTGAAACACTATATCTGTATGGATGACTGGAGTTTGTATTCCATGTCTGAAGCGAAGACTTGACACTGCTTTAATAATGTATAGGGAGGACATGCAGTAATTTAGTTGGTATAGAGAAGTATACTTCAGGATTAAGCATGCTCTAAATAACAAAACTTGAGTGAAGGTGTTTTTATTGTTCGGCTGCTGCATAGGATGTATGCTGTTCTAGCTGCCTGATAAGCATCCTAACATTTATCTGATGTGGTGGGTTTGAGAGCTTTTCCAGCTCCTGTTACCAGAAGTTTGGGTGGGTGTAAACAGGTATTGATATGATTACGGTTTCCATTGGGAGAACTCCCTACTTTTGATAAAGTAGGATGTTTGAACAATGACAACATGGAGAAGGGATAAAGAGACAAGGAATTCCAAATAAAACTCAGGCATTGTGAAGTGAGGTGGAAGAGGAATTGAAGTAGTGCAGAATCTTCCCTAGAGGGAGGTAGGTTGACTTGAATAACAGATAGATACTGTGGCAGAATATAGCTGATCACAGAATGTGTTTATGAATGAATGTGCTGTAAAGGCATGATGCTTGCTGTTGAATATGTAACTGCTGCCACAAGGGTGAACCACGTGTCTCTGGTTCAGCATAAAGGCTGAAGCTGGGGGAATCAGCTTCTTGGGGCCGTGCCGAGTTACTGTAACATGGTCCTTGAAGTTGTACTTGGTGCTTGCTTACATCTGCCAACATTCAGGTCATTTCAGAATATTTGAGTATCGGTATTATGTTCACATACTGTTGATAAATTGATGACCAAAATATGTACTTCCTCGTGACAAAGCTCAGATGCTTTGTTGTGTTGCATTTTGTTCTCTGGTATGAAGGCTTAAATGTGAGATTGTTGAATTTTTTTTATAAAAACCTGATCTATAACTGTTCCTGAAGCTCTTAATAACCAGCAGTAATACATCAACACATGTAAACCACTTGACGTGGAATATTTGTTTTGTCCTTGGTGTATATCTGTCCTCATATGTTCATGCAGGAGAGCAACTTCACCATAGCATATGTAATATTTACTTAGTTTTGTTTTTTTTCTCAACAAATAATGATTTACACCCAGTTCTGTATTAAGGCCTAAATTGTTACTTCTAGATTTCTGAGACAGACTTCCAAGATTCCATTCATGTTCTGGGATTCTCAGATGAACTGAACAAGTTGCTGCTCCAGTTGTACCTCGATAACAGGAAAGAAATCAGGAGTGTTCTGGGTGAGCTGGCACCAAAGCTTCCCAGTTACCACAACCTTGAGTGGAGATTGGATGTGCAGGTGACTGCTGTTCTCCGTGTTCAGCATTTTACTTTACGTGTTTTTAACATCATAAACAAGTACTAAGCAATTTATATTGTTTAAAGAAATAGAGGCAGCAGGTTTTCATGTGTTTAAAACCAACATAGTTTTGTGATTGCACCAGACATAGCTAGTTATGGGGCAATTAGGATATGTAATGATGCAGTATATTTGTTGCTTTCCAAAAACTGGTCTCATAGCTCCACTGGTGTGTTAAAAATATTTGCATACACTAAATATATTCATTCTCAAATTATTACCTGATTTTCAGAAGTATTACCACATTGATTCAAGTGGATTAGTATTGCCTAATGAGAAAACCAAGTAATAGATTGTGTGTATCTTTCATGTGGGTGAAAAGGATTTTTAAGCAGTCCTCCGAGTAGGTCCTGCAAACCAGTTGTGACTTGTAAATGTGACAGCTGATAACCCTTGTTTGTTTGTCTCCCTGTTCCTGTTTCATCTGAACTCTGCCATGCAGCTTGCAAGCAGGAGTTTGAGACAAGAGATCAAGCCTGCTGTGACTATAAAGCTACACCTTAACGAGAAGGACGATCAGACTGCCCATGTGTTGCAAACGGACCCTTCCACCCTCCTGCACCTAATCCAGCAGCTGGAGCAGGCGCTGGGGGAAATGAAAACGAACCATTGTAGGAGAATAGTGCGCAACATGAAATAAGAATGTTTGGTGGTCACCATCTTACTGAGCAGTTTGTGAAATGACTGAAAATGGTGTTCGCAAATAGATTTTGAAGAAAAATAAACATCTGGATCAGATGAGATGCTGTCCTGTGCCAGGATCTTGAACCAGTAATAATTATAGGCTAAATGTCCTCTGGGTGCTAACCTAACGCATCTGCCTGATAGGATGTAGGTAATTGGTTTTGCTTTACTTGCACATGTAGAAATGCAGTGTGCTATGCTGAGAATTTCTTTAGCTCTAAATTAGTATTGTTCCAGTTGAAGAGCTCTCCTATATTAAGTAGAGCTATCCCAATATTATATAAAGCTGCACATTTATTTTTACATTTATCAAGTAGCTTTTTCCTTTGGTTTTGCTTCTGTTTTGAAGTTAGTAAAATAAAAAAAAAAAAAAACACCACAAAACTGCATTGGTGGGAATGGTCCTTAACCACTTCCATCTAGAAAGGTTCCTCCATCTAGACCCATGTACATGCAGGAGTCAGTGTGGGACTGCTCCCGTCTTCTTGCAGAAGATTCAGTCAATTTGAAGGCTGGACATTACATTGGTTTTCTACCCTTCTAAGTAAGTATGGTCAAGGTAGTCCACTCTTAACACAGTCAGCTGTAACCCCTGCTCAGGCAGCCTCAGCTTTCTGCAGGGATCAGTTGCCACAGACAACCCATGCCCCAGACATGAGCTAGCATATACAGGTTAGAGGTAAAAGGTGATCTGAGAAATGGCAGAAGCAAAACTGCAGGCTGGGAAGCAGGTTAATAGTACTAGCTTCTGCTGAATCGGATCTTGTGTTGAGATGCAACCATTTTATTCACCATGCTTGGGTAGTGTGCTCACAAAGGAAAGACTAGCCAAGTATTGCAATGTAAATGATGCTTTTGCATTTTCAAGAAAAAAGTCTTAAAGGTTATGTCAAAAATAATTTTTCAGTTGTAATCTAATGCAAATGTTTGTAGCTTCTGGGACTAAGGTTAAGTATTTTTCCTAATGTTACTCTGTCACTAGTGAGGGTGCATCATAAAGCTATTGAAGAGGACAGATGGGCAAGAGGGAACTGTAACACACAGATCTTGCAGTAGCTGTATGTTTACTGTCTGTCATGGCAACACCACAAATTTCTGCATTGACTGTGTCTTTATAGTCCCAAATGCATTGTTTTCTTCTTGTTTTGAATGTTTGGACCTCTGAGAGCTACTGTTCCAAAGGAAACCTGCCTGGCAAAAGTACTTTAATCAGTAACATTTGCTTAAAGAGGTCAGTTTCTTGGAACAGGGAGTTGCTTGTTCTGTAATTTCTTTGTGTAGTACAATGATTGTGTGAACAAACTTCATTTCCTCTCCTCTATGCAAGTCAGTAACAGGTTTCATTTACCATTCATATGTGGTGACTTTTTTCATAGAGTCACAAAATTTTCTTCACATGTAGTATGTGGTACTTAAAAGTAATTAAGTCTTACTACTTGGGATTTCTGATTAGTACTTCCGCCCCCTTTCCCCTCCCCTGTAATTGGTCTACATTTTCAGGTGAAAGAACAGCATATGTGTAGGCCAGGTTTTTCTCTTTATTCCAGTTTCTCACTGTAACTTGTAGCAGCAAAATAGGAGTTTTGGATACCAGCCCTAGAAGCTTTTTGTGTCTTAGAAAGTTCAGTGACTTTTTTTCCAAAGTGACTAATCAAAGTCAATCTGTAGGCAATGCAACATTTTAACCTTGAAGCAGTTTACAAACATCAATTAAGTTTTGAGTGTATTACCTTACTGCTTCACCTATAACGTCTTTTGAATATGGAGTATTTTGACGTTGATGTAGAACTTTTGACTGGTTTGTTTCATTTCAGATTTAACATCGTTTTGCAGAGCTGCATTCCTGTGGGTGTCAGTATGGTCTCGGTTTACCAAGTCAGCAACTTGTGAGTGGCTCCCTGGCACCTTCTTAATGGAGCACTAAATTCAGGCGAACATCATGCCAGTGCAGAGTCTTAAGTGCACAGAATAACTGAACATCTAACTAGTCCAGGTAGCTATACATGTCTCAACAGTGTATCCCAGTTTATTTTTCCTGGTCTAAACAGCAGGGGGCAGAAAGTTTGTTTTTTATACTCTACAAAGGAGAAGTTCCCCTCTCTGATCATTTTGGTGTTTGTCTTGCAGTAAGATTTGTTTGTCTCAATACTTATCTTGAGATGTATTTCACTTTATATATTTTGAATTCATACTGATTTTAAACTGAAAACAATAGAACTTCCAGTTTTCAATAACTGTAAAACATTCTTTCTCCATCTGCTAATGAATTTGCTAAGTCACTTAGCTAAGAACATAATATAACCCCCAATTCTTAAAGCTCAGGATAACATTTGGTGTTGAAAAATGTTTGTATTCTTTTAAGCACTGAGTAAACTCAAGAGGCAACACTTTTCTTTCTCCTGTGCTGGTTTTTAATCCTTTGAATGAACTCTTATAATCACTGTCCATTTTGTAAAATCGGTTGGTTTGAGTCTCTGATCCAGGTTTGAATCAGTTCCTCATCTCTGAAGTGTATTTAGGATCTCCTGTAAGCTTTATTTTCTTGCACTTTTGCTTGTCCCTGCCACGCTTTCTCATGAGTTTTTAATCTACTGGACCAAGTATTTTTTCACCTGGCTAATTAATTAGATATTCCTTGAATTGCGTGTGGAGAACTGTTTTCATCTAAACAGCGATGGAGTTAATTTAGATCTACACATACATAAATAAAATCAATACCTGAACTTTGCATTAAGCCTACAATTCTCATTTAACAGAAAACCCACTGAACTAAGATCTTGTCTTAACACTGTGCTTTGAATTTAATGTTAAATGTATTACTGGTTTAAATTTAGTGCTGTTTAGGAAATGTGTCCATGTATCAAGTCAAAGGTATGAATGGTGACTTTGTTTCAGTCCTAGTTTTTGTAAGAATGCCTGTTTCCTAAACTGTGACTTTGTAAGATTAACAATAGATAGTGCTTAGGAAAGGAAGTCCCAAGGTTAGGAATAACCTGGCAAAACTCCATGAGTTAAAGCTCTGCTGGTCCTTACTGCTCTAAACAAAGGGAAGGAAGTCGTCTCTCACACTGTGCTTGGCTTTGTGCTCAGGATCAGGTATATTACAGCACAATCTGTTTTTTTAAGTACTCTTGCTGATTTTATTTTTTAGTTGTGGCAGTTTTATTACTGCAGTTGTATATTTTACTTGTCCATCAGATTATTTGTATCCATAGCAAATACTATTATTTCATTTAGGATCTGGATTTTTATTTGTTTGAAATGTGGCAGGTTGTAAAGGCTAACAGTAGTCCTATGGCAGATAGCAGAGTTCTTTTATGTACATAAAAGTGCAGCTTTGAGTGTGTAATAAATTTTAGAATACATTTTAGGAATCACCATAATCATTAGCTTTACAACTTGTTTCTTTTAGATTCTTTATTAGAACTTATTCTGACTACATAAGGAAAGGCCATCTTTCACTCCATCTGTGAAAATAACAAAGTTTGTAATAGGGACATCATTCTAAATAGTTGCATTCTGATTGGCCCAAAATGTAGGTAATATTCAGGCTAAGGTGCAAACTATAGTGACCAAATATGCTGCAAAACACATTAAGTACATTGTTTACCATCATTAAATATGTAAGAACTTTCTACTGATCTTACTCTTTCCTTTTCCATATCTATTGCTCTGTGAAAGTAGGTTTACTTTGGTTTGGTTTTGGGGGGTTTGTTGGGGTTTTTTTTCTGTTTGGGTTTTTCTTGGAGGGGGGTGTTTTGGGGGTTTGGGGTTTTTTTGCGGGGGGCAGAATGGTGTTGGGTTTGTTAGGTTTGGGTTTTTGGTTTGGTTTGGTTTTTTTCTTCCAAAAAGAAAAGTAAATAGATTAAAACTGAATTTCACTTTGTGGAATCTATCTTACTCCATGGTGTGCTTGTGTGTGTGTGAACATTCAAAGGTAGTACTCCTTAGAACAGATGCTTAAAATACCAGCACTGCAGTAGCTGGGAAGCTTCTCTACCCAGCTGTTCATGTATTTTGTGTTCGTAAATCTGCCGTAAGATAACAGAAGAATTTCTGTCCTGTTAGATTTGTCTTTAGCAGAGGCCCTAAGCAATCCTAATTTTAGAGAAATCTCTCCGTTAGTACTTACGCTGTTACTGAGACAAAACTTGTTGTAAACACTTTCACTCTGAATTTCAGGAATTGGTTAATAATTTTCCATGAACGGCTTTTAAAATCACCATTGTGTTCTTTTACATCCAAATGTATCTTTTAAGGTATAAGAATTTACAAGTTTCACAAGTGTTTCTCAGTTCTTGTTGGAGATTGCAGTTCAGGTTTGCTGGCAGGCAGCAAACAGTCTGAAGTGGAAGTGTGTACTCACCCTAACCATTCCTGTAACAGGGGAGCTGTCTTAGCCTGTGGTGTTGATGAAGCTGGTCTCTTTCCAGTGGGTCACTGTTCGAACCCAGTCCAAGCATGAGATGTTCACTTGTCCCCTGCTGCCTATTTCTGTCCACCTGAAGACTAAATTCACTTGCTGGTCTACATACTCGCACCCCTGCTTGCGGGCCTTTCCCTGTGCAGCTAAGCAACAAGGCACATGGAAGAGAAGTACTTCTTTTTCTGCTTTGATAACTATTCTTGCTGTCACGTGTGTGCTCAATGGCAGGACCACATCTTAAATGTCTGGTTTTATACTAGTCAACTGTCATGCTTCCTAGAACAACAATTTCCCTCTCATCCCTGCTTGTTCTCCCACAAAGGTTAAAAATCAGTACCAAGTATGACTTCCCAGGCAAAAAGAAAACACATGAAGAAAACAGAGAATACTGATCATGAGGGCTGTTTCTAGTCACTAGGGGAAACAGAGGATCCAGCAATTCAAAAATATACAGAACAAGTTATGTAGGCCTTCTACAAAGTGGGGAAATGTGAATACAGAGGGCTGAGCAGCAAGTGCAACCATCAGCGCTTCGTGATGTGTTATAAAGTATAAGACTGTTCTTTTATTTATATGTATCTATACACTTATTAGGTAACAGCTGAAATATTTTACACTAACAGCAATAGCAGATGTCAGAATAATCAGTCTTATTTCAAATTGTTCCGCTAAGCTTGAGCAAATCATACACTTTCTGTGTTGGACACAGGAAATGCAAACTGGAAGACTCTTCCAAAATAGCAAATCTGAATGACTGTAATTAAACTATTAGCTTTTTTTCCTTTTATTACCGAAAAATAATGGTGTATCTTCCTGCAAGCTAAATTAGTTAGGCTAGAAAAAGTATTTTTCATGCTGGTATATTCTCAGCACTGTTTTATGCTACCCTTCAGCTAATATTTGCAGAGCCGTTCCAGAATATTTTTCTTCTTTAGCTGCTTCTCCTGTGTATTTCAGTCTTGTTAGCTGGGTTGTTATTCTGGTATTGTCAGCAGAGTTCACACAGGGAGCCAGACTGACATAACTATTCCAGAACAACTCATGCCAATAAGATCATATTGGATTAAGCAATTTCTTCTTATTGCAATTATGGACTTCTAGTCTGAAGCAACAGATCAGGTCTCAGTTTATTTTACATGACTATTTTTGGACTTATTTATCACAGATAATTTGGCCAAAAATTATCTTCCAAATCTGTCTGGAGTAACTGAAAGTCATAATGACCAGCTGTGTTTGTGTCCTTTTAACACTACCACCATTTCCAGAAACGTGAATTTTTTTCCTAAGTAAGTTGTTTATGTGCAAAGTAAGCTGTATTAGCAAACTTCATTTTCACCAGCAGTGTAAGCTACCCAAGGCGAACTGATTATGGCATGCTTATGTATTTTATGTATTTTGTCCAACTGTCTTTTTGGGAGGAGCCATGCTAACCTCAGTGAGGAAGCTTAAAGCAACAGGTGTAGCATAGTGACTACTGACAGAGCTTCAGCTGTTTGCAAACCAGGCATTAGAACTTTTCCCAAATCACTGCTCCAAATTGCTTATGTGAAATCTGCCTTTGTACTGATGTGATGAGCAGTGTTTGTATGTCCCAAAACAGCGGCATTACTGTAAGAGGAGTAACCCCTGAGACACAAACATTAGTGCAGTTTTTTGATTAGCACAGCTGTTTCTGAAATGAATGTTTGAGCAGTCATCTATAGATGTTCACATGGCTTCCTTGCCAGCAGAATTACATCAACTTATAAAACAACATGAACCAAGCTGACACAAGTTCAATTGTTGGTTTGTTTTTGTTTTTGGTTTGGTTGGGTTTTTTTCACTGTGTTCACATTAGAGGTTTTGCTGGCCTGAAGATGTTGGCAAGGGACGTCTGCTTACATAGCTATGTTTGTAAAACTTTGTAATATACACCAGCTCTTTGTATTAAACAAACTACAGCACAGTTGTCTACACGCATAGGATATGCTTTGTGTGTGTTCGGAGATGCCAGTGAAAGTTTAAGCCTACCTGAGAAACAAATAGCTATGAAATGCATGCAGATGAAAATGAGAAACTTAAGCACTGACCCATTTGTTAAAAAACACAGTACATTTTTCTTAAGTATACCTTTCCAGAAGTTTCTTGAAAATTATATTAATATAGAACTGTTAGCAAGAGCATAATATACCAAAAAGCCTGTCAAATACCCACAAGTGCAAATAAAATAATTCATTTGCATGACAAACTATTTTTTCAAAGCATAAATGCGGCTGTATGATGCAGATATATGCCTTCTGTAGTGAAATTTCGTGTAATAACTCTACTGTTCCATTGTATTCTTTTTCTTCATTATCTATTTGGGGGGAATAGAAGCTTTCTTTTTATATACAGCTTTTTTTCACTGAAGTATATGAAAACAACTACATGTAGTTAATGACCATTTTAAAGCCTCTTTGTGTAGTACATACCCAAACAGAAGGCAGGAGCTGTGCAGCTCTTCCTAGTATGCACTATGTAATTATTACTAAGTTACCCCAAAACTATGAGATTTTTCCAGGGAATGCTGAATGGTTTATTTTGTAGCAGACATCATGCATGGATTTTCACCTGTGTGGGCTTTCTCAGAAAAAAAATAAATAATAATAATAAAAAAAAAAAAAAGTAGGGCTTTAACGCAAAGCAGTGATGAATCTAGATTAAAAATTACAACATGGTATTGTTTCTTCAAACAATTAGATGCTCATTAACTAAGGGTAAATTTGAAAGTGAACTTATTTCTTGCCTCTTTGCTTGGTGTGCCACTGAAATACAGACTGAAGTTGCTGCTAAAAAATGTATTACAAATACAGTATACTCAAAGTAGTGTACTTTATAAATCCTTCAGTTAAACAAAAAACAAGTCTGTGCTATTAAAAAACATTTGAACCACACGTGGACTGGAGATAAAATAATGTTATTGGGTTGGGTTTTTTTGGTGGTAGTTTGTTTTTTTTAAATGTACAATCCTGTAATTAAAGAAGTAATGATAAGGAGACTTTGCACGTCATGCTTGTGGCTTGCTTCTTTTATTACTTAATCCAATCCCATTGTGATGGAAGTAGCATTGTCTTCCATGGACTTGAACATGTTGAGTCATTTTCTATAAAAGCTGGTGGTCATATCCTATTCTTATGTCCAAAGAAGGAAGTTACTATTTTCTAAACATAGAATACCAACAATACTATGAGAATTTAGTCTTACATTTTTAATCACTTTCAGATTAGTAGAAAAAGATGCTTTAGCCTGCAACTTTGGTACAATAGCAGCTAATTCTGTTACTCAGTAAAAAGTACAGCTTGCTGAAGGAGACAGTTCTAGGTGTAATAAATGTTAAGTTTAGAACAGATGTGAATATACTTACTCATGAGATACAGCACTCTCTTGTGGAAGTGGTCTAATTAACACAGATGAGAGGGCACCACATTATCAGGGCTTTCCCTTGAGCAGCCATGTCATCTGGAAAGGAATGTAGTCAGTAGCTGGGTGTGCCTTTACTCAAGGATACAGAGGCCTGGAGGAAGCAAAAAAGCACTTGTAAAGGCTGTGTGAAAAATCACTCGTGTTCAGATCACTATCTGTGCAATAACCACACACACACGTACACATGCAATCATCTAATATCCAAAGGTTTTAAACAAGGAAATTGGGGGGGGGGGGGGGGGGGGGAAA
>JBCJKH010048449.1:9960-20042 GCA_039877255.1 Loriculus beryllinus
GCCATGGTTTAGTGTGGGGTGTCCCTGCTTATGGCAGGGGGGTTGGAACTGGATGATCTTAAGGTCCTTTCCAACCCAAACCATTCTGCGGTTCTATAATTAAAGACCTTGGTTTAGAGTAATGATGAGCACAAGGACATTGTTCCAGCAGTGGACAGTGAATGGTTAAATACATTTAATTGGCTTGCATGTTTTATATCAGAATAACATGTGAACTGCCAAATAACTAATGCTCCGTGGACTACTACAATTGCACATAAAAGCTATAAGAATGCCTCTGATAAAGCTTTATCTTGGTCAGTGTTTATGCAAAGAAAGCCACTTCAAATGAGTTATTGTGAATTTCCTCCTTGCAGGAGTAAATTACTCCATTCATTGTAAATTACATCCCCGCGAATTCTGAATGATTTGTGTTCTTGTGAAAAGGTTTTTCCTCTGTACACTCCATGCACTTCCTATTATTCCATGTCCAGAGAATTTCTTTCCAGTGATTGGGCTCACTCCAAGCATATCTGTGGCTTATGCTGAAAACTGATCACAGTAAACACTCTGTTTCAGCTGTGGTTGTGTGTGTGTATCTAGCCTGAGCCTGGCTCAACATTAATACAGTTGAATGGGGATGGTTTGTTTTCCTATGGCTGCATTTTTCCGTGGATGCTTCCATGTCTCGTAGATTTTACTCCGGTTGGGCGTTTTATTGAAGTAAGAACTCATGAATGTGCTTATTTTAAGAGAATCTGACAAAATAATAGATCATTGCACACACCCACATCTGAAATGAACCCTGTCTTGTAAACAGCACCTGTGATTGTCAGAATCAAAACCGCTTTACAAATGCAATTAATTTGTGGCTTTTTAATGCTGTCATCATAATGTATGTTTCTAATTCTTGATTTTTGCTGATCATTGTGAACACCACAATATTTTGGCTTCGTACAGTGCAAGTAAAGAGTAAACCAGAAAGCAGCACAGTTTCTAAAAGCTGTCATGAAAATACTTCCACTAGTGGGTGGCCAAATAAAAAGATATTTAGTAAACATGAAAACAGCCATCTAAGGGCATGCCTGCATGGATGGATGCAAGCAGATGTGAGCTCCTCTCTTGCTCTCCAAGCCAACTGGGCACAAGCCAGATTCATCCAGAAGCCATAAAGCTATGTTCATGAAGTGCTGGGCTTAGATATTCCACCCTGTCTGTTAGGAGCATGTTTTAGTTCCCCTCAAGAAGCCAGAGAGCTCATGCAAGCATGGTGTGATGCTGAAGCCAGCTTGATTCAAGCTGGCCTGGAAAGCAGACAGAGCAGCCCGCGTGTGTCTGCACCCATCTGTGTAGACATGCCCTAAGCCAGGCTGGGTGAGATTTGGAGCCTCAATTAAAAACGATGTTAATTAATTCAATAGGCCAAAATGTTGCCTGCAGTCAGTGTGAATCTGTATTGGACACAAAGAGTGTTTTTCTACTTCCTGAGCAGACAAATAATGGAGCTTGTATCTTTGAAGTTGGAGATGACAAAATTGACTTAGATGGCTTCTGTTTGAAAATGCCTTCGTGGTTTTATCTCAGGTTGGGTGCTCATGTGGTTCCCATCCCCACAGTGCCCGGACACCCTGTGGCCTTTGATGTACAATTCTAACAACACCCCTGTGAGAAGGGAATGTGATGTTTTTCCCATTAGGTAGATGGGGAACAGAAGCCCAGAGACAAAAGGGAGCTTTCCCAACACTATGTGCTTCCTCATACAGTGGTATTCTAAACCAGCTCCTCCAAGGAGTTATAAAGTGTCTCAGGCCTCTTTCAGAACTTCCTTTTGGGCCTTTTTCATACAGAAAATTCAGTGTCTTTGCTCTTCTAACCACTAACAAGTCATGCACTGACCTGGCAGAATGAGGTCAGTATGGGCAGGTCTCTTTGCTGCATGGTCACTAATAGACATGCATGGCCAGTATGTTGTCTTGTGCCCTGGCCTGTGACCGTTCTCACAGTTTCAGTGCTATCAAATGCCTGCATTAATTCCCACTCTCAGAGCTGGTGTCCTGGCACCATCCAGGGGAAGATATAAGCATGGGGCTGCTCCCAAAACTTCTCTACTTGGGATAGGGAGAACATGCACTCAGCCAGCCTCTCCTGTGTGTTTTGCTGTGCGCTTTTTCCTGTGTGCTTTCCTCTGGCCCTGTCCAGGACTGGGGAATAGCCTTTTGCCCTGTTTTATTTGGCCTTCTAGGCATCGTATCACTTCATTTTCAGAATGCCCCCATGGACTTCCAGGGAAATGGGGATATTGCTCGGCCTCCCTCTTGGGTGGAACAGGATGCAGGGAGGAAGACTGCATCGTGGGAAAACATCTGAATTATGAGCCCCTTTGGGGGTGAGTGACTTCATACCAATGACCTGCTTGCAGCAAAGCAGGCTGAATAAGTGCAATAAAGTATTAATTAAGGAGATTGCCGTAACGGTACAAAAATATTCCTGTGCTGGTTTTCCCCCACTGCTGTCAGGGAAGCTGGGGCTATCAGGTCGTGCAGGATTATGCCTTTACTCACTTGATTATGGGTATTTGACTCGGGTAAAGCCTTCGGGTTGGCACAGCTTTTGCTGCAGTAATGCAGCGGGAAGAGCAGGGATGTGATGTGAAATAACAAGGACTCAGATGTTTTAGGACCATGCAGTTGGCAAGTTTGTCTCGTCTCAGGCAGTGTGAATGGATCAGCAGTGCTTTGCAGGTGCAGAAGGGAGGTGTGTTTTTAGGGCACTGCTTGATTCCCAAGGTAGGCAGATGTGCTTTGAAGCAGCTGAGGTTTCTGAGCTGTTCTCATGGCTCCTCCGCTTGCCTAAGGACAGGGAATGGGGCTGGGCTTCAAACGATGAGTTGAATCCTGCCCTCTTTGAAGTCATTGGCAGAAATTCCCAGTACCAGCTATGAGGTCTGTGTGTCTGAAGGCACTGCAGCAGGCCAGTTTAACTGGAGAGCCTGGAACCCACTTGTATGGGGGGACCCTATGGGGCACATAAGCTATGTAGGCTCAGGCTGAGATGCAGAGTGCTTTGTGGCCCAGAGGCCTCATTAAGCACCCTGTAAGTATTTATTGCAACCCATCCTTATTTCCTCCCTCTCTTGAGAGCCCATACTGGACTGCTATGAGCAACCTTTAGTTTGGGGGTATTCAGATACAGTTCAATGGGCTCCAGGCAGGGTTTTCAATGTTGAAAATTAGAAAAATAAAATACTGCAGAGAAACAGAGCCAATTGGATCTGGAAGGTGTGAAAGAGAGAGAAACAACGTTGTCATGCCTCTTGGCATGGGAATGTTTGCATGTGTGTTTGCTCGGCTGTGCTTCTGATAGATGCCTCAAGCTTCCACACATGGTGCCTGGCACAGCCAAAGTGGTGAGGTGCAATAGTCATGGGAGCTCATGTGATGGTAGTGGTTGGCTTTGACTCTTTGTATGGGTAAAGTGGCTCTGCATTCTTCAACTGCTCCCATAGGCTTGTACTGTCCTCCAGTTTTGCATGATCTGGCACAAAGCTATAGGTGTTAATGCATGGTTACCAATGGGCTGCAGCCATGAATGAGACAGAACTGTGCAGCATCACAGCCCTGGATATATTGCACTGGCCCAAATGTATAAAATCTATGGTAAAACTTCACTGTACTGTGTAGTCACTGATGACAGCAGTCAAGAACCTCAGATGTTGAGCTTGTCCTCTGTCTGGCCCCATGCCCTTTAATACCAAGGGCAATAGGGGCCAGAATACCAGAACTGGACTGGCAAAAGCTGCTTTGGGTCACTGCTGCCCACCATTTGTCTTAGCAGCACTTATGTGCTGTGCTCCTCCCAAAGCGTGTCTCTACTTCATCAGCTGGATGGATGCTCCCAACTGGGTTAAAAAGCAACACCATGGCTCCATAACATGTCCACTTCTTTTTAGTGTGTTTTCCATTATGCTAAATATTGGCATGTCTGATGCCATCTTACACTTAGACCAATAGTAGGTATCTGCAGGACTGCAAAGTCTCTGAGGCTGAGTAGTCAGTAATCTGCCCTCTCCTTATTTGACTGCTGTTGCTCTCTGTAGCCTATTCCTCCCCCTACCAGGGCAGATTTGTTGCTATCAAAGTCCTGCAGCTGACGTATTTCTAATCATCCCTTTATTGCAGCCTATCTTCTGTAAACAATTAGCAAACCCTCTTTGGGATTTGGAGCTATTGTGTTAACTTCCTCATTGCATAGTTTTTTTTGGCTCTTTTATTGCTTGGCAAGAAAGATTTAGTGGCCAGAAGACATTAATATGCTTGCTCTCCAAGTTCTTAGGCTTTGGTTAATCACTCCAGCTGAAACCTGTTGATATTGGATGATTTCTGGAACTTTATTGTGTGAGGCTTTATAGTACATTTAACAAAGGAGCAATAAATGAGCTAGGTGGCAGGCACGTTTCTATGACAGAAATTGCTCTCCCCTTTGGGACAGGATCCTGAGACCTCTCAAGTGAGTGAGATTCTTTCCAATAACTCAGTGGGTGTTTGCTCTGGTCACTGAAGGAGGGTATAAGGACTGTCATCCAGTCACTTGTGGTTGGGGTTCCTTTGCTACCACTGCACCCTGAGCTACACCATGATGGTCCTGGGCAAAGAGCTGTTGGTGAAAAGCCTGAGTTACTGAGCCTAGATTTCCTCTTTGGGGCTTAGAGGTGTCTGTCAATGTGAGCTATGCCTAAGAAGGACTTCTCCCTGAGGAACCTCAGCATTATGTTGTTGTTTCGAAGTCACGTGTACAAAGCAAAATGATTTTTAATGTATTTTGTTTCCTGATGTATTGGTGATTGCAATTTACAACTTACACAAAACCAGAGCACAGCCATTAGCTAGGTTTGCTGCATGACATTACTCCAGGAATCTCAAAACCGTCTTTGGTTGAGCTCAGATGCACCCACCATAACAAACTGACTCAGACCAGCCTGTTTTGACTGTGAACGCTGGCCTTTTATCTCCTTCTGTTGTGCCATCGTTTTATCTACATGCTGAAAGCGTTCTTTGTTCGACTGCTGAAAACTGGTTACTCATCAGACTTGGAAGGGGTCTGCTGTCCTGTCCTGGCAAGCTGCTGCTCCCCCTAATCCAGGGCACCACATTCTTCTTGAACGCTGAGGAAAAGGGATTCCTCCCACCATTTTCCAGGCATTTCAGTGTCAGCATATTACATAATTCATGCACAGTTCAAGCCATGTTAGCATTGCTTTTTTTCTTGATTACTCCTTATTATAGTGCTATGTCAGCGTATTAGTTTGTTTTCTTTCCTGTTAGCTTCCAAGAGTTTGGCTCAATCCTTGACATATGTTAATGCTTTCATTGGCCAAAATTATGGCCACTATGTGAATAAGCTTTATGCAGGGAAACTGAGCATCCACACAGTGCACCGGGCACTGTACAGGAGGGGAAAGGGCTGAAGAAACACTGAGGTTTGGTGCCTGAATTGCCCATGGCAGGGGGTTGATAACTAGAGGATTGATAATAGAGGAATTAGATAACCATTAAGGTCCCTTCCAACATAAAACATTCTATGATTCTGCGATTCACCCCATCTTGTTTCAGCACCAGAGGATGTTCCTCGCCTTAGGACTCTGGTGGCCAAGGATCCGTTTTCCTTCAGGAGCAAGAGACAGACCCCTTGAGAGGGAAATTTGCTTCTTTTAGCTACGCACTAGAGATGCCTGTTACTATTGGAGGCCCAAAGCTTGTTTTTGGTGTGGTACCCAAGAAGGGTTAATCACTTCTGTCAGTTGAAGAACTGGAGAAAGCAGTAAAGCTTTCCCCTTCCCTCCTCCCCTGTGCCCAGGCCAGTAATTAAAGTATTCATCTGGGATATGGGAGACTCCCAGGAGTGATTTTCCTCTGCTTGATGGGACTTGAACTTGCTTTCCCCAAAGAAATGTCCAAATGCAGCTCTCGAAGCCTCTCCCAGGCTCTGAAACTTTTAAAGATGTTCCCATTTGTATAAAGTAATTAAATTGCCACTGGAACAGTCCATGTCTCCCCCTTTCCCACCTGAAAGCCCTAATAACAGGCTGTGATGATTCAGGAAACCTGCCCACACAATTCGTGGCTTCTGTTTGAAGGGCTGAGATTTCAAAGCCAGCCTCCATCTAGAAAACCCTCTCTGACTGAGTTACCAAATCCCATCAGGGTCTTTCCATCAAACCACAAGGTGTGTTAAGCGGAGATGCTCCTCTCTTCATCACGGATATGCTTGGTCTTACAAAGAAGTACTTTATTCAGAGAAGTCACCTTGCCTGTGGGGCCTCCAGGCAGCTCTCTGTAGTGGATGGCACCCATTTGAAGGGAAAATCATAAGGGTAAAGGGTGTTGTGGAGAGTAGGTTTTTCTCCAGCTCAGACTCAGGAGTCTCACGGGGCAAAAGGACCCCATCAGGAGGGTGAACTTTATGTGCTCCAGTTCAGTTTTGACTTTCAAACTTACATTCAGCAAGGTAGTGAGTATTCCAGACCCTCTCTACCATAGGTTTGCTGCTGAGGACAGCTTGGTGGGCCATGAAGGCTTAAAATCCTTCTGTAGCAAATATAGTATTTCATTCCAAATGAGATTTTCCTATTAGCAGTGATCTAAATATAAGCAGTAAATTTTCCTGTGCAGTCAGTAAGAAGCACTGTATTTCATTAGCGTGTGAATAGGGATTCATTAATGTCCTAGCTTTATTTTAACACATTTTCTAAGCATTAAAAAAACTCCATTCCCTTTGCAGTGAAATATTTTATTTTCTGGTTGGGAGGATTGTTCTATTTTAAACACGCACATTGTGTGTGTAAGTTTATATATTTTTATATACATATGTGTATGTATATACATAAAATATGTGTGTGTGTATATTTTATATAACATAGGCTTATAAGTGTGTCTATTTTATATAACATAGGCTTATATGTGTGTCTATATTATATTTGGCCTGTATCCACCCTGGCTTGACTGCCCTGAGCTTAGAAACTGAACAGTTTCAGGTTTGGCTGGTGCTGGGAAAGGGGGGGGACCACCTGGGAACCTGGGTGCTGCAGGGACCAGCCAAGGAGTCGTGGTTAAACACGTGGTGCCTTTTAGACCACAAGAGCTGCATGGGTGGAAAGACTTCATTTGGCACCATTGTTGCTGCTGAGCTGATGGATGGGAGTTGAAAAAAGAGAAGAAATAGTATATATATGTGTCTTAATAAGTGAAAAATCCCTCCTCCTCATGGCTGGGTGTGGTGCTTTAGATGTCTGAACAGCAGAGCCTCCCTGCCCTCCGGAGTTTACACTGTGAGGCCTTGAACCTGAGAAAACAAACACAAATATGCTTAACAGTACGCATGTGAGAACCTGCAGGACCGTTTGCTCTGGAGCCCGGGGGGAGCTCTTACACAGGAGCTGGAGAAAAGCCCATGCTGGGCACTGAGGAAGGCTTCAGTGCGGAGTAATGTCACCATGGGCTTGTCCCCACTGTGTTTTGACTGAGTGTGGTGAGGATGCCAGTGCTGGAAGTGGGGAAGAAAGAGCCTTGGAGCTCTTCTTTTAAGGTCTGGAGCTGGTTTCACTTCTTTGTATTTATGTGCTTAGATGAGTGTGTCTAAAAAGCAGCTTGCCCATCTTTCCTACTATCTTGCTCCCTCAGGGATACCAGGGGAGATGCATGTAGAAGAGGTGAGAGATTCATCCCAAGAGGTTCAGCAGAGGTTTGAAGGGAAGGTTTTGGTTTGGTTTGCATCACTTCTGGACCTCTTTTTTCTTGGCTTTGCTTATGGATTGGAGTATGTGTGCACTTACACAGCTCAGGGGACCACAGTACACGGCTAAGGGACAGCTGCAAAGATGCTTGTTCTGACTTGCTGGGATGCTGCTTGTCACCCTGTCACCTGTGGTCACCCCCTCTGTGGTCACTGGGGTGTGCTTTTGGGGATGCATCTGCTGTGTCTTTGTGAAACCTTTTGCACAACCTGCTGCCAATACTCTGACAAGGATGATTTCATACTATACATCTCACAACTAGTTATTTATAGCCGTATATGTAGCAGGGGCTGGCCTTGGTGCTGTGTCTGGCAGGCTTCACCCCCAGTGCATTGCCAAAAAAGGCCCCTAGACAAAAGCAGAGATATGAATAAGGGCCAAGGATCATTACCTTGGGCAACAAAAGCCATCCAGGAGAACAAAAATAGCACAGAAAGAGCCCACAAAAGGCAGAAAATCCTTCCTTCCTGCCACCTCCTCTCCAAGCCTTGCTTCCAGTGCAGGGGAGTGCAAGGGCAGGCGATACCCTCAGCGAAGGAGCCACAACAAAGAGCGCATCAGCACGTCCCCGGCCCCAGAGCTACCTTTGCAGCCCCACCATGCCCTCCCTTGAATGGGACATTCATTGTGTGGGGACACAATGGCGGAGAACCCCACGGTGACACTGAATGAGTTACAATGCCAACATCTGTGTGACAGTTTCTTTGCCGGGTGATGGAGAAGAGGCAATAAATTCCTGATAGGCTGACTTGGGAGAGCAGTCACCCATGGCAGGGCCGGGGCACGCAGGGATGGAGTCGCCTATTTAATGCTGCCGCATGTGTCCCCAGCTCTCTGCCTGTGCCTGGAAACGGGGGGTCAAATGCTGCAGCCCCCCTCTGACAAGGCGCTGGTGAAAGTCAACAGAGAATTAGGGACAGGCAGCAGCCACCGAGCCATTTAGCTCATCTTCTTGTTGCCGTCTGCTCTTTGTTCGGCTTAATGTGGATTGACCTGGTGATTGTTGGACTGTCTAATTCTTCAAGCCGGAGCTGAGATGCTTGCTTTTGGTTGGGGTGGTTTTGTGTTTTTATTTTAATGAAATGACTTTCTCCAGCTGCCTTGTCTCCAATAAAGGGGAGAAGCAGTCTGCAGGGGCGACAGGCGGTAGTGGCAGTTTGAGGCTTGAGGAATGTGGGTTGAAATAAAACTGAATGGGGAGCTCCCCTCTGCTTGTTAACTTGGATGTGGAGCAACAGGAAATGGGTATTTTCTGTTTAAAAAACAAGTATTCATGACCTTAAAACTGACTATTTCTCCTCTTAATACAGCCTTGCTCTTTATCTAATGCAGGCTGTGTTGTATCACCTGGTGATCCTGCAGCAGGGCCATCCCACCTGGCTGAGATACAGCAGCTTTTTGATAAGAAGGTAACATTTCAGCTTTGGACTGAGGTTGCATTTTCTTTTCCTGCCACGTGTCCATCTATTCATTATCAAAGACGAGATGCCTACTAAAAATAAGCCCTGGCATTTACATTTTCCCATTTCCTGAGGATTTCTTAAGAACAAAGAAGTGCTGATTAACGATCCTGTCACTGATTAATTATCAGAGCTTTAAGAGGCCATGTCTATCTGCACGGCAGCACAATTCCATGTATGTTTAAACATTCCTTCTACTGCATTATACATCATCCTCTTGGGACTACTCCCCATCTGACTTGGGAAACGTTACAACTATTCAGCTCTTGTTTTCTGCAGAGACCAGCCTCCCTCTTAATGGTTGAGCCTGTGTAAACTTGCGGGTGAGTTAAAGCAAGTTTCCCTTCTGAATCCAAACGTCAGTCTTTAGTGATGTGCAAAACTGTTTTTGGCAGAGCTCCTCTCCAGTCAACATGCTATCTCTAGTTAATTATTATAATTTGACCTAAAACTGTTACATGTTCTGGAAACTCTCTGAGATTGAAGGGAAATCCTTTGAGTTCTTAATCCCTTAGCGTGCCATCTAAAACCAACTAAAAGCTGATGCATTGATCTGTCTTTTGATCTTTTCTCTCTGAGACTATAATAAAACTGCTGATCCATGATACCCTCAATTTGTCAGCAGAAAACACTGCATATTTATTTATTTGTTATAATATGGATCTTGAATTCAACTTGGTCTCTCTGAACCTCTTATATCCTGGTAAAGGTGCAAAAAGAATTGCATAGAAGACAACAAGAAAAAGCACTTCTAAATCACTTCTAAAAAATGATTCCTCATTAGGGACTGTAGTGACAGGACAAGGGGTAATAGGTTAAAACTTAAACAGGGGAGGTTTAGATTGGATATAAGG
>JBCJKH010048449.1:20142-32791 GCA_039877255.1 Loriculus beryllinus
TTATGGCAGGGGGGTTGGAACTGGATGATCTTAAGGTCCTTTCCAACCCTAACGATTCTATGATTCTATGATTCTATAAAAAGTCACTCCTTCATGGAGTTACAGCCAGTAGGACCAGAAAGTCCCATTAGATCATCTGGATTCATCCCCTATAAAATACAGAGGTTCCAGAACTTCACTCATTCACTTCTGTAGTAGGCTCGATATGTTGTGTTTCACTGAACTGTATCTTTCAGAGAAGTATGCAGTCTTATTGTTAGCATGTTAGAAGAGAGATAATTCCCCTGGGTAAGAAGCTGAGCATGCACAGAAATTAGATATAAAACCCTACAAAAATATAACCCCTCCATTCCCTTCTATTAAAGTAGGATTTTCTCTAAAATACATTTTGTCTTCTTTAATCCAGTATCCATAAAAATTTCTGAAATGTGACTGATTTCCTTTGACAAATTACTCCGTTATTAAAGGAACTCTGGAAACAGCAACTGGTATTCAACCTACGTATATTATATTTCATTCCATTTCTTTAAAATGGCCATGCCTGTTGTTATTTATCTCATTCTATTGCACAAGTGCTTACATTTGCCAGTCAGGAATTGTTATCCCATGATGACCCTTGCTTTAAACAACTCATGCTCCATTGTTTTTCTCATTCAGCCCCCTAAGTTTCCTTTGTTTTGTTGGTGACTAGATCCTCAATGGCTTTGGCTCCGTCATATAGAGACGGACCAAACCACACACAGCCCACAGCATCTGAAGGGATTGTTCATTTATACCCTAGGGAGTATAACTTACTCAGTTATGCCCTATGAGGCTCATCCTGTACCTGGCACAGCTGGGTGTAACAGCAGGGTTTGCCCCTTCTCATGTCTCAGAGTGGTGGACAAACTAGTTTGCCTTGACACATAGCCACAGAGATTACACACTGGCTTTGTCTTCCCTTCCTCCACATAGAAAAATCTATCCACAGATGGCTCCCTGTTTGTCTTAAGTGAGGAAGATCCTTTTAGCTGCTTGAGTCACTGGACTTCCGGAAGACTAAGTGACCTAAAGGCAACTCTTCCTTTTCTGCTCTCATTTCTGTCACTTGGCACTTCTTGGCTGCAGAGAAGTCTTGACTCCATTGCTGGAGGTTTCTCCTTTAGGCTTTTCCTCAAGCTGGTTGTCAAGACAGGCTCATAGGAGCAATGTCATTGCGGCCTCTCACCAAGAGGAAGGAACTGAATCCAAGTTTGCTGTTTCTTGGCCCCGTGCTGTGGCTGCCATGGTGCTGAGAGCTTCCACTTCCCTCTCAGGGTGTGTTTTTGGTGAAGGTGCCAGTGGCTGCTGTACATCATGCTGACACATCATGTTCAATTGGCCCTGACATTATGTGATGGTGGAAGTCCCTGGTGTACCCCAAGTGGTTTGGGCAGAAAATGTTTTCTTTTTCTTGTTTTATCCAAGGAGAAAGCATCTCTGAAGCAGAACTTTGATCACCCACTTACGATGGAAATGTAGGTGATGTCAGCAACTATTTTTTCATCAAACAGGAAATTTGATGTACATTCAGAGTCACTGTGTTCTTAATCCAATATTGTGGCCATACAATTACAGCTGCCCCAGAGTGGGGTCAGCACAGCAGGATCTGGATACCAGTGGCACGCAGCATGGAGAGGAGGGTTAGGGGACCTGACAGGGCTGTGCAGCGAAGCAGGGAAGGCTGTGATGCTTTCACTGGGGACACTGTGAGCTAATGTAGAGACCAGGAGGAGCAGGCTGGAGTGAAAGCTGTGGTGATGGTAATTTGTGCTGATTTTAATACTCAGGGGACCATCAGGATTCATTTTCTCATAGTTCTGCTCAGCCTGGAATCAGGTTTAATCTTTCTTCCTTCAACCTGTGGATTGGGATATAGCTTTAGAAATCTGCCCTGGATACTGAGGCATTTCTTATCTGTAACTCCATTCAGACCTCATTAATATGTTTGATAATCCTCTAGAGCCATCGAAGAGGATGTGTGAAGAGGACAATGTGTCCTATGGGGTTTGTTGGTATGGTGTGTCTGTGAGTCAGAATAGAAATTTGAGCACCCCGATTCGCATTGTCTTTGCTGCTGTTAAATGTCTCTGCAGCTTGGGTTTATACCCATTTGTTTGTGACAGAGAGATGGCTCAAAATACAGAAAATCTGGTTGCAAGGAGGTTGGGAGCTGTCTTCAAAATCTGCTATTCAGGCATGTCTGCACAGAGAGTGTGGATCTAATGTACAAGAGCTGTTCTGGTGTTGGATTAGGAGCCCTCGCAACACTGTCATGAAAATTAATATCTTTGTTTTCCTTGGAGATCAAATTAACAGGTCCCTTGTTCCACATTAAATGGAATTTGTACATTGCTCTAGCCTTTTTATTGTGTCTCTTCGGGATTGTACCAGCAGCTGCTTGGACAAATGCCAAGTGAATGGGACTGTGCAGCCACTTTGCATGGAGAAAAAGAAGCCAAGCAAACCCTGTGCTTGAAGCTCTGCTATGGATATTGATGGAGGGACATGGAGGTGCCTAGGCTGGGTTTTGCTTTGAGCGTGCAGGATCCAAAATGCCAGCCCGGATGCCAAAGGAGCTATGGCAGCAGGGTCTAGCACAAGAAGAGCTTGAGCGCTGGGAGGGTGACCCTTTCCTCTCTGGGTCTGTCTCCTGTCGTGGTCCCACTGCTGTCGAACCCAGTTGAGCTCCCACAATAGCATCAGCTTCAGGAACCTAGTGCAAAAAAAACTCCATGTGGCCACAGCTGCTTCAAACACGATCCTCAGCCTTTGCTTGGAGCAGGTGTAAAATGTTGGCAGTTGTAAATTCTTCTCCTAAACCCCTTGGCTTTAGAATGTTCCCATCAGAGATAGTTGTTTTCTCTCCCTTTCCCAAAGTATTGCAGCACTGGGCTGCCCCTGAGCAAGTTCCAACTCCCTCTCCTCACTAGCTCAGCCGTCCGTACTCCTCCTCCAGGGCTTGTCCAGACTTGGCACAAAGGTGCTAACACGCTTGTACTGACACATTTCCAAATGCAAGATGACATATTTTCAACTGAGCAGCTTTATCTTTTCCTGCTAACACCTGCTGAAAGCAGCTCCTTCTGTCCACACTGGGATTTGAAAACCTGTTTGCTCAAATATTTTAGCTGCTACATTTCAGGAATGCTCTTTTCCCTGCCGCCGGGATAGGCAGGACTTAGGGGGCTGTGTTCTCTCCCCATGTGTGAACCTGGAGCTAATGACAAAACCTGGCTTTGGAGAGTGCAGGATCAGGTTTAAAATGAGTGACAAGCCCTATTTGCTTTCACTCTTCATCCAGGCTGGAGTGGGAGAGGAAAGCTTCACAGGCCAGGCTGCAGGCACTGACCCCGTGCAATTCAACTTCTCTTTTCAGCTTGTTCCAAATGAGAACAATTTGTCCTGACACTTACGATTCCTCTTCCACTCCTTTCTAACAGTGTCTTCAGTTTTGACTCGTTTCTCTTTGCCCGTCTAAGAGTATCTAAACTTAATCAGAAAGATGATTAATTCTTCATTTTCAAAGGAACTGGCATCAGGTACCTCTGGCAATAAGAACCGTTTCCAAAGCCAGTTGGATTGAGCTCCTTCCTCCCCCTACATAAGTCAGGTCAGGTCAGGATTACCTGAGGTCTCATCCCAAACATCATCCAACCTCATCCACACATGAAGCTGTTTGTTTAATACTAGGAAAAGCTGTGGGAGTGGAGATTGCAGGGCTGGGCTTATGAGTTTCAGGCCTTTTGGGAAGAAATCACTGTTCACTGTTTCCTTCGCTAGTTATACAGGACCAAACCAGCAGAACAGCTCTGCTAATGAAAGGGACAAGTGAAGGCTCAATAAGGATGTCCTGTCTGGGCTCAATTCTGCCTGCAGTGAACTCAGTCTCAGCACCTCAGTCCTCAGGTGCTCGTGTCGAATGTACCAGGCTCCCTCTTGGGAATAAGGAACAACCCAAAGTGAAGGAAATTGGCAGTGTCTTGCCATTAGTTAGTGAATGAGTAATGAGATACTGCTCCTCCCAGTGCATAAGGAGTGTAAGACATAAAGCTGGAACCTGTGTCTGAAAATTTAGGCAGGGCTACAGCAAGATTTGTTTCAGGGCAAAATCTAGTAGAACCCAGTTGAACCGCCCTTTATGTGACAGCACCTCTCAACCGTATGCAGTCTTCCAGGTTGAGCAACACCACCTTTTACCTTCTCCTCTTTCATGCTATGCCCCAACCTGCATCTGCCCATGATTTGGTTTGCCAGCCTGGATCTGCGTAGCACCTCACTTTGGTGGGAGCTGTGCTGTAGATGATGGGCTGTGCTTGGAGGCGATCACGGCCAAGAGGAATTCCATGGGGAATTCACATGGGAAAGGTGATGGAAAGATGCTTTGGATAGTGGAGCCAAGTGGGGTTAGCTGGCATGTTGCTTATCACTGCCAGAAGTAAAGAAACCTGGTGAACATACATATCCTCCTTTAAGGTCACCCATAGTTTCTTATACCCATGTGCTCAGTGGTGGCAAAACCCTTTCACTGTATAATCCAGAAAGAGTCCTTTGTTTCCCAGTACATTTCCTTCAGTTAGTAGTGTTCAATAATATAAATAGTGAAAGGAATAAGGGAACAACCTCTGTTTACAGCTGCAGTGAGAGCCAGCTCTTGCATTAGCTGGGTTTGTCGGTCTAGGCTGGATTTTCTATAGGACAAACATTGTCCCCTGCAGCTACTGATGCAATGGGCAGTTCTGTTTGTGACAGCTTTCATAGTTTCTAAGCTAGTTTTCATTTTTCATAGGAATATGACAAAATTGTTTCAGAATGTTCTCCTAGAATAGATTTTCATAACATTACTGTGTTTGGGTCAAAAGGCCCATTAAAAAAATATCCACACCAAATCGTTACATCTTTCCCACTACAGATTCCTCAAACTTCCAGAAAATCTCCTCCAAATACATTATCAACCCCAAATGTCTTTACCTGTGTTTCCCTTTAAGTCCCTCTGTACTGAACCTTTGAAACTTCACTTCACAAACCTCTACTTCTAACAAACTTATCCATGGCTCAGAGTTCCCAGTGAAGGTCCTTGGGTACATTCTTTCACTGGTTTCACTAATTCCCACACTGAAAAACTGAACCTCTTCTCTTAAACATATCTGTAAGACTGTAAATCCAGTTCAGTCATAGAAAGTGGATCTACTTGCAGAATATATGCATTTTCCAAACAAATCTTAGGCGACTGATTGTGCTCTGGTCTATGGAGCTAAGCCAGTTTGTCCCTGCTGGCCCCCTTTCTAAAATGAAGTGATGAAAATGGGTCACACAAATGGTAACTGCCTGATGACTTTCGTTGCCCTGATCTCACTGATGCAGTGTGGTTTATGATCCAAGCTTGGCATGGATGGGAATGGTCGGCTGTTCCTCAGGTACATTCCTCTTCCAGTCCTTGTGTTTGGCTGGTTTGTTACTGATGCACCTTTGACTATTCACACCTCATTTCAGATGTGGACGTAAGTAGCAGTTTTTATTTGATGTGAAGAACAGAAGTAATCACAGTGCTTGGAAGCAAAAGGCACTGTTTGTTTTGTGATGCACACAGGGATTCCTGTTTTGCAGCTATGTTGTGCATATTTCATAGCCTTGTAGACAGCTTCTGTCAATTAATGTGAATTATGGCTCCAGAAACATTCGTTTACCATAAACCTGCAGTACATTAACTCCTGAGTTTTAATCCCTGCCAGCGGCAAATTCATTGCAATGCAAATAGGAGTGATCTTGAAACTTGTGACTAGAAAGACATTTCTCTTGCAGGACTGCTGCTTCAGGTGCTGTGGGGAGCTCTCTTTGTATAGCTCATGATTCCACTGGGGACACTTTGCACATGAGGATCAGGCTACAACCTCCTCCTGGGGCATGGGACTACTTGCCTCCCATTCTGTCCCCAGCTAGAGGGGGAAAACCATTGCTCCTGGAATGGTGATAGTGGCACAAGGTCGTAAACCTGGATTATTTCTATGCAGAAAGCTCAAGGCAGAGGACAGCTCCTCCCAGCACAACCCAGGATTCTCTCCTAAGAGAACCCAAGAGCCCATACAACGACAAGCCCTTGGCTCACTCCCACCTCGGCCCCAGGCTATGTGGTCTTAGAGCCCCTTCTGGCCTCTGGGGCTTGCCAGCTCCCTCTCTGAGATGTTCACTCCTATCCTCAGTGAGCTGCCCCTTTCTTTAAGAGGCAGATGAGTCTTCTGTTGGTAGAGTGCTTTGTATTGGCTCATGGGTAAAGCAAGGGATTAAGCAAGGTGGCTAGCAGGTGGGAAGATGGAGTGTGGGTTGATGTGATGCCCCAGGGTTTCAAAGACCGAGTTCATCTTCTGGCATTTCAACCTGGGAACTTGGTTTTCTTGAGAACTCTGTAGACCTCTTGGTAACGTTTGATACGTGTCATGGGGAGAAAGACCTAGCGCTGTAAACAAGAGTTAATCTTAGAAAGCAAAGGGAGATGATTGCCTGCAGGGGCTTGTATCCATGCAGATAACCAACCAAGTCTTGTCTTCTAATAGCAAGGAACGCAGGGTTTATTTAATTTCTTAGGCAGAAAGAGTTCACAAGGATCTAAAGAGGATTTTCTTTCCTTTGGGATCTACAGGTGGGATGCTGGTCTGTAGAAGCACATCCTGTGTGTGGAGGTATTTAGGCAGTGTGCTCAGGCACTCCACTAGATAGATTTTGGGTAGGGGTTCTGAAGTGGTGCTCAGCTGAGCACTCATCTCCACTCTGCTAGAGGCTCTTTAGAGTATTTGGTCCTTTATCTGGTCTAGCTTGCATTTCAGTTAGCTATATCTATACATAGATATAGTTAGTCATATCTATACAGTGTGTGGATATTCTGCTGAATGTGTCCATAAAAGCACCTGGACTGGCAGATAAGGCAACTTTCTGTCTTTTTGTCTTTTCTCAAGCCAGGGCAAATCTTTCTGAAGCATTGACTTTCATGTCTGCTCCCAAGGTAGAGTTTTCCTATGCAGCTAGAGTAGCCATACCAGCTGCTCTCTTCCACTATGGCAATGCAAAGCAAACCAGAAAAGCTGGCTAAGCTGCTAAGGGAAAGAGTTCCCATGGACTGGGGAATCCTTTGGTAGGGCAGAGTCAGTGCAGGACAATTCCCACTGCCAGCAGGTGAACTGGATTGCAGCCAGGGATGGTGCCAGTGGTGCCCTGTATTCTGATGCATGATAAGTGAGCTTGTATAGAATGTCGTTCAGACGATGACAGCAGCCTTCAGAAACGTTTGGTAGTGACCTACACATTGGTTGAATTGATTTTGCATAGTCTATATCTTATGAAGTGAAACCCAGAAGTTATGATGCTCACTGGCTGGTTCTCCAGTGCTGCTCTAATGCTACTGTGCTGACTGACCTATGCTGATCTCTGCCATGGCTGAAGAAGAATTCCTTTGCTGTATAATGCACTGTTGAGAGCTATAGGGTTAGAATGTGTGTGTATTTTTGTCCTAGCAGACACTTTTCACTGTGTGGGTACAGGGTGTAAGGGGCAGCTTGAGGAAATATCTTAGCACAGCAAAGTTTGTTATCTCTTGCAGACCAAGAAATTATTCCTGGGTACATACGGTATTCAGCTAGAGCGTTCTACCTCATCTACTACCTGCTTGCATAGGTAGAGTGCCTGTAACCACTGGAGAGTAAGTGCATTCTTAAGGGAATAAGATAAGACAGCTTTTGCAACCAAAACCTTCACAACATCAGCTTTGAGAAAGCATGACCACAGTGCAAGGAGCACAGTTGGATGGAGGCCGGGGTATGGACAGTGCTCCCACATGAGGGGAAGTGCACAGGGAGGAGAATTGTGCCTGTGAGCATGGTTGTGGCAAGTGGGCACAGACTGAACTGTCTTCCAATAAGCCTTTTGTAGTGGGTGTGCATTACTAGTGCAGCTGGAAACCATTTTCCATCAGCTCCCAAGACAGGCTGGAGCTCACAGCAATGCCCAGTTCTGTATTTCAAACTTTGCTGGAGCGTGCAGAGCTCTTGTTGGTGCCAGTTGATGCCTGGTGCTCTAGGGCTTGTTCCTATAGCTGCCATTGCGTAGGACTGCCCTTTTATGAGAGACTCCTGCTGGGGTGGGTGTTGACCCATCTCATATATATAACCTCAGAAAGGTTTTCATTTACTCAGTGACCACCGAAACTAGTTCCTTTGCTATGGCTTGTCTGTTGTGGGAGACTGCCTTGTGTTGGAAAGTATATTATCTGACATGCCTTAACTAGCATCACATTAAATGCTGTTTTGCCCAGCTGTCCTTGCTGCTGCCAAAGGCAAAGTAATATTGAATATTGTGGTGGTGCTGATCTAATCATGCTAACGAATATATTTTCTAAGGCAAAATTTCCACTGTAGACATAATCTGAAGTTTCAGACAAGTAAAGGGTACATAACTGATTCATCTCTACTTGGTGTCTGCTCCTTATGGTTGTAATTACCAGCACCTTTTACAGAGAGTTTTGTTAGAGAGGAGAACATTCACCCATTTATCTCAACAACGTTATTAGTGGGAATAGTGGGGGAACTTACAGAAAAACTTGTTGCTCTCTGTTTGTCTTCCAACATCAGGGCAGGTGGGATGCAGGCATTAAGAAAGTAGTGAACGCCATTGCTGGCACAAAGTAAGGAGCTGAGAAGTGTGCTTTTAGCCTCTCATTCCTTGTTTTTGCTGGCCTGACCTTGTGCCATGCATATACTTCTAAGGAACGTGGTAAACCTTCTAGTTTGAATCAGGAAAGTGGGTTTTGTATATCATTTCACCAAACTCTAACTAGGGCCAACATGTGCACATGATGCCCTACGTGCATCTGCAGCTTGCACCTGGGTAGCAATTATTAGCTGGTCATCCCAGTTCATGGCTGAAATTCCAGCATTACCACTCTGCTTGCAGGGAAGCCAGAGTGAGCCGTGCATAACCATCCATTTAATGTTATAAAAGAGTTAGGCAATTCATGGTGGTTATTAAACATAGCAAAGATGGAGCTGGAACTGGGTTCAAACAATTGTTCAGTCTTAACTTTCTCCTGCAAGCCAAAATCAGCACAGTGCTTCCTATGGGAACCACTTCTGAGATTCATAGGTGAAAAGCGTGGCTGATAAGATGCGTGGCTCTGAGGGGTGATTTAACAGGGCTTCCGTCCTACATGGAGCTGTTTCAGGGCAGCCCTCACGGTCACAAAAAGCTTTTAATGGGATGGACTGCAGTTTGAGGGAGAAATGCCCTCGCTCAGCTTCTGGAGCACTTTAGGAGCTGAAGATGATGAAACAGCAAGTGAGGCAGTCCTGCAAGATCTGAGGCACCTCCATTGCTTATGCATGGATGTACTAATTGGTAGGAGACTGGAGGCAAAGCTGAATAAAAACACCCTGCACAATTATGAGAGATTAAATCAAGTTGAATTAATTGAAACTGCAGGAGTGAGGGGAAGGAGCACACTGCTGCAGCTTGAACAGGTTTTACAGAAACTATGTCCACCAAACCTCCCTGACACTGAGCATCCAACCAAAGGCAAGTCTTGAGTAACCAGCTGGCTTGCTATGAAAACCAGCTCCTGAAACAACCCTTTTTCCCTAACACTTGGACCATCTGGATAACTCTGCAAAGGACTGAGTAAAGCGGTTTGCAGAGATGTATCCAGAGAGGTGTGAGGTCAGGGCTTTTGGGTCCTGGAGGGCTTATGCTCATTGCTTGACTTTCTTTGGTGCTGTCTATAACTTGGCTTTCCACTTCAGCCCATGCCATTGTGCACTGCCCAATGCCTTGGGATCTCAGTCTTAAGTCTCACTGATACTTAAATATCATTAATAGTAAGATTAACCCAAGAAGCCCAGGAAAGGCTTTCTGCCCATATCTGCTCAGAGACTGCATCCCTATGAGAAAAACACACAGAAACTGCAAATTCAAAATGAAACTCCAAAGAAGAGTGCTGGGTCATTTGAGAGAAGTTTTGACAACAAATCCAGCCCAGCTACCCATAGAGTGTTAAAATATTACTCATTTGCTTTTATATGGCTGAAGATCACGTGAAACACATGTGTGACCAAAATGCTACTTGTCACAGGGGTTTTAGTGGCCAGTCACCACCACACATATAAAACACTGTTCTACTCCAAGCAGCACCAGTGTCAGAGTGAAGGCAAGGGGGGAAGTGCAGTCAGAACTGAACCAGTAACGAGATTTGCAAAAAATTATACATTTTTTACATGTCTGAAGATTGCCTTTTTTGATAAAAAAATGTATCTGTCTTAAATGCAAGTGAAAATCAGAGCTGGTAACTGTCACCTTCACTTCCTTTCTTTGGAACCTCAGAGGCTGGGATTCTGACACTAAATGATGTTTAGATTTTTGTAGTGGCGGAGAAAATCTATAAATGGTCATTGGAAAGTCCCCTCCAAATTAAACATTGAGAGGTCAAATAAAACGAGCCATGACTGGTGACTTAGACTGAAAAGTAGTAATTATCCTGCTTCTTTCGGCTGGAATTAGAAAACTGGGGGTCTGTTAGTATAGAAAACTGCTATAAACCCCATAACCTGCATTTGTCTGGCACAGCACAGGGTTGTCTTCCATGCCCACCAGAGCAGGATGCTTCATTTTCCATGCAAATTCTTTGGTGTCAGGAATGGATCACCATGGGGGAGTTGAGGAGACTTGTCCTGGGGGCAACTTTTCACAGAAGCCAAGGTGGAAACACAGGCTGGAAATCCATTCCCTGGCCTCTCACTGAGCATGGATTCACATGGTGCTGTGCAGCCACTCAGTCACTTAATGCATTAGTGACCTGGTCCAAGTGTTAGTCCAGTAGTGACCGTAGATGCTTTTTGAAACACGTTATGGGAAAAAATGGAAAGTATTTCACCTTATCTGACTCAGTGAACCCCTTTTTGCAAATGGGACTCCTAAAGTGCATCAGTATTCGTTTGCTCCTTTTCATCCCTAAGCGAGGAGAATTTAAAGAGCAGCACACTTTCCCTCCTGTTAAATACTTCTTACATGTCAAGCATGTACATTGCTGCTGGCAAAAAGCAGCCAGACCTGTAGAAAGAGAGATTGCTGAAGAATGTGTGGGGTGTTTGGGAGGAGCACAAACGAGCAGATGTTCCCACAGAACAGGGTTTTATGGTGAATGCACAGAGGTAAAGCCCTGGCTCCGGGGCAGCTGGATGCGTTAGGTGTACTCCAGCGTAAGAGTCACAGATGCAGCAGGACTGCAGGAAAAATAACTGCTGGGATGTGCCTGAACCCTTGAAATGCTGCCTGTGTGGGTTTCCTGGGGAGCGATGGCTGTACATGGGATAATCTGTGTCTAGTTTGCAGTCTCCCTTGGGCACTGAGTAATGAGGTTTAATGTCAGATAGAAAAATGCCTGCAAAAAAGGAAAGGTGGGGAATTTCAAATCTGGGCATTTGAAGGTGAGCCAATTAAATTCACATCTTAGTTGGCAATAGTGAAATACTGTGTTTTTGGCCTGTAAGTCTTGTATCTCATAAGGGAGTGGTCAATAAGTACGAAATACCTCTGCCACCTCACCCAGGCCAAGACAAGTCAATCCTCTGCTGCATGCTAGTGTGGTCCTTATGGCCGGGTTCCTAGGGCTACTGCTGCAATATGTTGCATGTATGATCAGCTAGTTAATGAAGCTATTGCTTTAATTTGCACCGTACTGGGAGCTTGTGCTCTCAGCCTTTATTGAAATATGCACCTTAGATTCAGTATGTGTGAACTCTGGTGATTAACTGTAGAAATTCATCTGTCAAGTTCAGCAGCTTTGGCATCATCCTAAAAGATTCCACAGGGATCTGGAGAACCCCTCTTGTGCCCCTACTTGTCACTGAACCTTGTCTACCTCTGTGTTCATGGAAGACTTGCCAAAAACTCACCCTGTTTCTTGAGCTTGCATTGCTCTTGCTGTACTCAATGTACAAGTCTTTCTTGCTTCAGCACCTTTAAGGAGTGAAAATAGATTGATGGTTAATAATGCATTTCTCTTTGATTCCCACTCTCTGAACATTATGTCCCACCCACAATCTGCTTCATCAGTGCCTGTACTTCAAAAGTACCTAAGATGAATGGCGTGGGTTACGCTCCTTGAGTGTTACTGAGAGCTTGTTGATATCCGATTTCCTCCGTCTTGGTTGTATCTTGCTCATGCGTACATTCTGCACAGAAATCTGACAAACGAATCACCAGCCTAAATTGAGATGTTTCACCTCATCTGATATTTAATGTGAACCATTAGCTCCTTTGAGGCTGGAATGAAGTATGAGGTTACAGTCGCTGTAATTAACAGTTGTGGGAAATGATCGTTAAATCCAGTTTCTGGGCCAAAAGAATTATTCAGACATTGAGGGAAGAAAACTAAACAAAGGTCAGATCAGCTTTCGATTTGATCATTTGGAATTATACGCAAAATAAGCTGGAAGGTTTGAATGGCACAGCAGCACAGGGACGTGGAATATCTGTCCCTTTGTGGCCACAGATTCTTATTGCTCAAAGGGAGACAAAAGCAGCAATGGGCCCGAGCCCAAATGCAATATTATTCAAAGTGATTTTACAAGTGCCGTTGGCGGCAGTAGGAAAT
>JBCJKH010048450.1:0-29426 GCA_039877255.1 Loriculus beryllinus
TAAGGCTGCCCTGCTTCGCTGTGCCATGTATCAGGTAGCAGTAGAGCAGGCTTGCTCTGGAGCTAGAAGCATCCCACAGAAGGACAACTAGCTCTCTGAGACTGAACACATCATTTAAGTTCAGTTGTATCCCTACTGCCTTGTCTTAGAGATGGAACATGCCTTCCTAGGGCTTACTCCCAAGAGTTCCCAGTGATCACGATGTCTCACAAGTATCTCCCAGCTTCTGGCTGCTGCTCACCTATAGACCAAGCACACAACCCTACCCTAAGGAGTGTTTTGTCCCAGCATGCACAAAGAGGATTTATTGCCTGAGAGAAACTCAGCTTCTCAAAGGCTGGTCTCATCACTGATTCTTAAGCTTCTTGACTCAAAGGGGAACCAAAGATGCTCTTTGAGGAGTCATTTTCTAATAGATACAGATACCAGTGGTGGACCTATGTCAGACTTCCATATGACATCACCTTGACCTAGCCAAGACCAAGGTAGCCCATGTTTAAGGGTACAGTGTCCTCGATTCTCAAAAATCATCTTAGCTTTGGAGGCCCACACCAGTTTACTGGGCAAGAGGTCAGAGACATAAGGAGGAACATCTGAATAAACATGGCCTCATCCCTGTCTGCAGCCCTTGCTAAGACAGGCCTTTGCTTTGAACTCCTTCCTGATGAAATGATTAATGAATGTCAGGCAGATCTCTTCCCTTCCTTCCTCTGCTTTCACCTGCCACACAGAGCAATACCAAACGAGGTGATCATGACAAACACAGCTCTTAATTCTTTATTAATATTAATCAGAGGCAACCTTTCCATTGACACCAGAGCCCAAGAGTGTGTTGGCAGGGATGGGATAACACCGCTGCAGTGACATTTCTTTTTTTTCATTTTTAATTTTTTCTAACTTCTACCTTCCCTTCCTCCCCTTTAATATGGGCTAGTGATACCTTGTACAAACAGAGGAAGGAGGAAGCTGATTAAATAGCAGAGTTGGAGAATAATGAAAGAAAAAGCCTACTGCAAACATGTGCTGATTGTTTTAAACAGGAGGCACCGGGAGGTGGATTTCAGGTGGCTCCTTTCATAATCCTGGCTAAAGCAGCATTACTGGTTTCGAGCTCAGAGTGAATTTCATCCAGTCCCTGCTGGTGGGGAGAGAGGCTTAAGCAGGATAGCAAACCCCAGCCCCATCTCGGGCAAAAACCAGAGCAGGGCTGGGGCAACCACAAAGCCAAGCAGCTCCCCTTAGCCAAAAGAGGCCCTTTCCTTATGCCACCACACCAAAATGGAAATATTATGAGTAGCAGTATGAACACATCTGTCTTACCTTCAGGTACTCAACACACGTCTGCAGCTCACACGTGGCCTGGCTTAAGAGACAAAGAGGGAGATCAGGATCATTCAAGATGATCACACACTCCTCCAAGATTTGCACCTTTATGTGGCAGCTGCAGGTGAGTTCACACAAGCACATACTTCTTGGATTAAGTGAATTAAGTTCACTTAATTGGGATTAAGTGAACAAGCATAAGGTTTTCAGGGCAAGGAGAGATGTTTGTGAGAGAAGCCATCTAATCCACATCCCCCTCATTATCCTGAGGGAGCTGGGGCACTTTCCTCCAGCTGGAAGCAGGATCACTGAGTATGGGAAAGAACCGTGGGCAGACAGGCTTTCTTCACTGTTCCAGTTTCTGGATTTCTCCATCCTAATGACCACAGAACTGCAGGGAAATTTGTACAGAGATAAGCCTCTGGTTCTCAGCTGAGTACAACTTCTCTCTCTCTCTCTCTCTCTGTCTCTTAAAACAAATAGATTTTCATTGAAATCAACATATCTTTCTGAATTGAATAGGTTTTCATGGGGACAATAAATTTCTTCAAAACAATGCATTTTTATTACAACATATTTTTGTTCAAACCAATACTTTTTGACAACCAGATATTAATGACCAGGCCAAAGCCATAAATTTGCCTCAAACTATGTGTTTTCTCATGGAAGGAAATAATTTTTCTCATACAAATACATTTTATTTGAATCAATCCTCTTTTTTTCACCCCCCAAAATCAGAAGTACTTCTGGAAGGGAAGCAGGAAAGCTGCATGCCCAGGAAAGCCCCTTCATTTCAAGAGGGATTGAGTACTTATGAGAACTGTCTTACTCCCACCCTCGCAAGCCCAGAAGCTCCACAGGTCACTTGAAGCTTACATATAAACTCTGTTTTTCCCATTGCAACATATCTATCTACACCATCACCCAGATTCTAGTAGGTCCTACAGAAACACAGCTTATGACTCGCTTCCCTTGCTTTGCTGTTTGCTTTCTGTTTGAAATTGTATTTGCACAGCCCAGGTAAATAATCATCTCTAGGACTTCTCTCTGTACCAAGGGCCCCTGTGGCAAGACAAACACTGTCACAGTGACTTGCTCAGGTCACCTGGGCAAGACCTGCTGCAAGCACTGGGCTTGCTGGTGTAGAGCCAGTTCAGGTACATATCCTACGAACAGAAATCACAGCCACACTCAGAAAGCCTTTTCCTTAGCAGATCATCACCATCGCCACTGAAGAACCATTGGGTTGCCCTTGGGTTTGGGAGGGAGTTTTATCTGAGGTAGCTGCTGCAAATCACTGGGGACATGCACAGGAGACAGACAGTATCTGTTTAGTCCTGCATCTTTCTTTGTAACTCACCTCTCAAAACTCCTTAAAGTCTATGCAAGGGGCCCGAGTCCCCCAGGGACAAGCCCTAGGACACCAGGAATGTTGGTCCTGCACAGCTCCAGCTTTGCCCTTTGGTGGCCCGAGCCCAGCAGACCTCAGCACTTACACAAAGCACAAGATAATCAAAGTAATTTCAGACAGAGGTATGTCACTCTAACAGCATAGGGCGGAGAGAGGCAGGAGGAACAGGGACAAGAGATTGGCGTCAAGTCAAGGTTGGCTAGAATTGTGAAGGCTTTGTGTGATACTTCTGTTACTGATTTAAAGCCAAAGCAGGAGCAAACCCCTTATCTTCTCCAGACCCCTGTTTCCCCAGCTGACCATGCATATCAGACATGGGCTCCCGACTTCAGCAGCTGCCCACACTTGCACATCCCTGAGCCCTAATAAAACAAAATCAGTTTTTGTTAGCAAGCAGCTGTATTCAACTGCTTCAAGCCATATTTCCAAGCTCAGGCCTGGGTCAGAGCCCAGGGATCCCGGGGCACTTAGAACATCAGGGCCTGACAAGGGTTCATTTCCCATGGCCCCCGTTGGCCACTCTTTGTTGAGCTTCCCCAGTCCATGTAAACATGCTAATTGCTTGGGCTCAGCACAGGGCTGGATGCTGCGCTGTTTGTTTTCCATTGAATAGGATTAGGGATTCTGACACCAATGATTAATCGCCATGCTGCAGACGGCTGACGAGCCCAGGGAAGGCATCCTCTCTGAGCAGAGAACGCATACAATCTCTGCCAAGCAGCTGCTGCTGACTTCTATCTAACTCTCTGCATCTTGCCCTTTATCTTCCCTCTTCTCTCCAGATCTCTCCCATTTACCAAGCCAACCCCAGGCGCCCAGAGGCAAGTGGAGAGGGGACTGGGCACCCTCAGAAGTGATGAGCAGCCTTCTGCTCAGCCACAACGATGACCCATCCCCTGTCCCACTTTCCTACATCGACTCATCCCCTGCATCCTGCACTACCAAGAACCTCCCAACATGCTGCAACACCTTGGCCAGCCCTTCTCAGCATTCACCTGAATGGCCAGGAAGATTCACACAATTCTTCCAGCTCCCTGGCATTGTGGCATGTGTGCCAAAAGAGATGTGGAAACATCTCTATCGGCACACAGCAGCCACACCCCCTCACCTGGCTCTACAAAGCCACTGAGTGCGACACCAGTGCTTTAGCCCATGGGCTGATTTGTGTGTGGAGGACTCAAGCCTCAAGGAGAGGACAGCCAAGACAGCCCCCTTTATAGTGCTAAATATCAACCCCTCAACTTTCTGTGCTCCCAAGCATATAGGGTCACGTAGGGGGGACCCACGCCCTCAAGATGAGCCCAATGCTCCCTATTCCCAGCTGTTAAGAGCTGTTTGTGCAGCATTCCTACAACACCAAGCTGCCCCCATGCATGCCAGCAGCCCATCTCTACAAATAAAAAGAGGGCACCAGCAAGGCCACCCAGTCTAGGAGGGACCATGTTCAGGCATTAAGGTCTGAAGGAGTTGTGCTCCATGCTGCAGCTCTAAGTCAGCTTTTTGGGATGCTCCCAAACACAGCTCCAGAATCCCTTCGCTCATCAACCTGGCTGCTCCTTATACTGCTGCCCTTCCCCTCCCACACAGCACCTAGGGACACAGGTGTTCCTTTGCTTGCACAAATAACACCTTTCGTGGTCTCATCAAGGCTCCCCCCACGCTTGGCCCTACTCACTCTCCTGCAGACATCTAGGGTTAAAGGTGACCTGCAATGGGCAGAGGGGCCCCAACACTAGCCCCCAGCCACCTTCAAAGCCCAAAGGACCACCAGGGACCTGAGCAAAGCAGAGAAGAGCAATGGGAGCACCAAACAACTCTGCCACCTCCGCTTTCCTCTCATGTATTCAGCATAACCTCTGTACTCCTGTACCCAGCAGCAGGTGAAGGGTGGCAAGGAAGAGGAGGGAAAGGAAGAAGGCTGCAGAAAGCAGCCTTGCAGGGGGCAAAATATGCCCCCAAAAAGTTGCAAGCTTTGGGATTGCGTCTTCTCTTGACCTTGCAGAAGGAGTACTGGAATAAAATCCACCCATCTCTGCCGGTGCCTTGTGCAACATACTGTCACTCAGACAAGCGACGTTCTTAATGGGTTTGTGGGAAAGGCCTGGCCTGCCTTTCCATCTGTACCTTCTGCCGGCTCCCCTCTCCAGCACTGCCTCCCCATACGACATTCCCTTGAATTATTTAGACTGGTAAATCTTCCTGCATCTCACATCTTTAGTCCATCTGTTAGCCGGGGCTTTGCCTTTATAGGAACTGTCCTTTATGCATGCCGGCATCTGTCAACAGTACACTTGCCTCTTTTATTCATGATCTTCCGTGGGAGATGGTACAAGCTGCAGAAATGCCTCATTTCTGGTATGCATTTCATTTTAATGGAAGATTACATGACTGGGGCCCATTTTATTACTTCTTGCCCTGCACATTCATCCATCACGAGCCCCATTTGCTGAGCCTGCAGTGGGACGGCAGCCATCAGCCTGCTCATGTCAGATTCCTCCCATGCCGCCTTCTCCCCCCCTTTGGGATGGAGAGGAAACGCATTGCATTTGAGGAGGCGAAGGTTAGCAAAGGGGAAGCAATCCGCCGCCGGGCCTCAAAGCTAAGCCAAGCAGGTTCTGGGAAATGGGCCCAGGAATCTCACTGATCTCACCCCGACGCGTGTCCCCTGCACCCGTATTCACCTTCATGCAGTCCCTTTCCCACCCACATCACTGACGGGTATTAGGGGCATGGCCGTCCAGTATACCAAGGCTCTTTGGAAAGGCCCCACACCCCCAAATAAACACACACCCCCTCCTTGGTTCCCCTCTCCAGTGATTCACAATTCCCTGCACAACCCACTCTTACCTTGCACACACACTGCACACATGCAGCACCAAGAGGAGCATAAATAAAATCAATGTGAACCAGCAGTGGTAATTAAACTGCCGGTGGTATTTGCAGTCTCTCTCTCTTGTAGGGAAGGTCGCATGCAATTAGTGAAAACATTTTGGACTGGGAACACTGCCAGTTTGCTCTGTCCTTTCTTTCAACTCTCACAGAAACCTGAGGACCCTTGGTTATCCTCTAGACAGCCAAAGTAAAACCCCAGTAAAACTATCCACATCTTCACTGTGTTTCCCTGTATTCAGGGCTTACTGTGACAGGAAGCAGTGAGCAGGGTCAGAGGGGCTAAAGATGGAGGTGATCTCTTCAGCGATGTGGGAACCTTCTGCAGTCCACAGTCCTAAGACATCATGAGACACGTTGCCATTTTAACCCAGAAAACAGTGTCTGTACTCAAAAATCTCAGCCACCAGACCTTTCCTTAAGAACAATTGCTTTACTATCTTGCTCACATGAGAAGGTTGCAACGTTTCCACCTACAACATGCTCTGAAAGCAGGTTAGGTCAGGCCTGGTGCCTGATGAGGATTAAACAGTACTTCTTATTTAGAAACCCAGACTAAAAGGAAGTAATATGAGACAGTCCTCAGCCAAGACTCCAAGTCAGTACTTGGTGGGCTTCAAAGCATGGAAAACCTGAACCATAATCATCACTTCTGGCTGAGATGCCAGTACTGGCTGAGAAGGAAAATGAACAGCTTTTGGATGAGGAGTCCTACGGAAAAGACAATATTCTTGTGCAACTTACAATATTAGTATATACTAAAAAATGGGAAAAAAATTATCATAAATATTGTGCCAACTACCACACTGGAAATTCAGAGGGATAGAACCCAGATGTGCCTGGAGAAGAAATACTTAAGGCAACTGTCTCCAAACCGAATAGGATGAGCTAGAAGAGGCCGAGCATCTCCTGCAGAGAGAGGACAAACCTTCACCAGCAGTCACTTCCATGCACATATACAGCATTGCAGAGTCAGTGGAGAAACCTGCTAGGGATAGCTACTCACCCACAGCCAAGAGGAAGCAATACCATGTGTGTCTCATATGACAAGAAAAACCAAGAGTCTGGGCAAGCAGCTATAGCAGAGACTAAGCAAAGCAGAGAAAACATGCTCAGAAATGTTTTATGAGGTTGCTTAGCTATGGTCACCATAATTTTAATTTAATATTCAAAAAAAGCTTAATTCTGTCTCTATTTCCCATCCAGCACCCCCCTTTAGTAGATACCCTCCATATCGTAACTAGTCCACCCTGATGGAATAACTCAGCAATTTCCTTTCAGGAATCAATGAGAACAAATGAAAATTTAATACATTCTCCAGACAACCCAACTCCCTTCTCTCCCCCATGGTAAATAAATAATGTGCTACTCAAATGATGGATGGAGTGCTCAGAGATTGGTGGCCGAGTGCTATTAGGGGCTGGGGAGGTCGACAAAGTGGAGATGTGGTCTAGCGCAGGATGAGGTGGTGGCCAAGGGTGATTTGAGCACATAAAGAAGCTGGGAATGAGATGGGAGATGCAGGGAGGTTTCTGGTTGATTCAGGAAGGGAGCATAGAGCAGACTGGGCTGTCTCATTATGTATTACTGCACAGGAGGCTATTTGGTTTTTCCACCAAAGACAAAGCTAGATCCAAAGCCCAATGCTGTTGATGAGAAAAGCAAACTAAACTCCTCCTCACTTCAGCAGGTTTTGGATCAGGAGATTTTGCTGAATGAGGAAGGTGGATGTGAGATTTTGGCCTGTCTGGGAGGAAGTGTATGAAAGAGGTAAAGAATGGCCTAGGGGACCTTCAGCCTGCACAGGAGAAAGACAATTGAGTGCAGATGCACCACAGGTTTGTTGCAGCAAACAGGGTAGGTGTGTTAAAAAATGGGCCCAAAACTAATGCTTTAGGGAGGGGTACCTGACCACAGACAGCATCAGCTGGACTGGAAAGAGCTGAAGTTTCTTACTTCTCTCCAGCATGGAGAAGCTTTCTGGGACACATGCTTGTCAAGGAATTACATTTCACCTCACACTAAATGGGGAGGTTTGCCTTTTCCTTTTGCCTATGAGATAAGCCATGATGATCCCACAGGATGTGGCCAGGTGGGGTCAAGACTGTCTTCAAGGGCTTTTGAAAACAGAAATGGGATGCACTAGCAGAACCTGCTGGAGAAACAATTGCCAACCTGCATATGCTTTCAAAGCATATGGTGGGCAGGACACATGGTAGTTGACAGGAACATTAGCGTGGGCCAGATCTCCACGTCTTCACTAAGAAAAGCAATTGGATTCCTTAACCTTCAAATCCAGGTTTGGGGCTCAGGTCTAGGAACATGCGGGAATGCTGCTGGCCCCATTTCTCACTGCAAGACACTGAACTAACACAATGTCTATGCCTTGTGGACACTAGATCCCAGCTGGTATGTGTGGTCCTAATTGCCATCCCCCTCTCCCACACCACACAGCTCTGGCTTTTAATCCTGTTGAACTTCAGGATGCACAAACAACAATGCCTTCTCCGCCTCATCCCATAGTTCTGCTTATCTGCTGTGTACCTCCTTATCTCTGGGGAGAGCCTCTGTGTAAATATTGCTGTAAATCCTTTGGCTTCCCTTCCAAATAGTGTTGCTTTTTAATGCCTTCCTTGTAAGACCCGTTTGCCCTACCCCGAGCCATTAGCTGTAACAGAACGTTAATAAGGAGGGGGTTTGGTATCTCTCAGGGATGTTGACCTCTTTCACTAGAAGCAAGGCACCCATTACAGAGCAATGATAAATCACAAGCTTTCCACTCCTTCCCCAGCAGACACTTCTTTGCATGCATAAACATAGTCAAGAAAGGCACACACACTCCCTGCATTAGCTCTGACAACACCCAAAATCCCTGCCAAGGCAACATGTACAGGACCTGTGTCTCTCCAGCCCATCCCCTTTGGTTCTCCTCCACCTCTGTGCCCTCACAGCACAGAGCACCCTCCAGCCTCTGGGTCCTGGTGTGGTCCTTGCATCCTTTGCACGGGTCTTAGCTGCATCCATGTGTGGCTCCCATACAATGAGCAAGAGTGTCAACACTTGCAACCATGGTGCTACCAGAGACACCATGGATGTTTATGCAGACCCAGATGGACTTCCAATGAGCCAGGGCAGGACAAAAAGATCACAACTGTGCTACCCCTGGGGTGTGTCAATAGCTGTGTCCCCATCACGTTCACTAGCCATGCTGCCCACTCCAACCCCATGGGACAAAGCACAGACCCCATCTACAGCTTTCTTAAGCAAGCAGCATTTCTCCAGACAGCCTGTTTTCCATTATATTGAGGAGCTATTGTGTTTAATGTTGAATGCAAACATTGCCAATTGAGCTGCACCAGCAAGGAAGATACAGTAGGTCCCGCAACCCAGGTATAAAACCCACACAACAATGGGACACACCAGCAGGGACCTCTGGATGTCACCAGAGTCAGGCTGCCACTGTCCCTGTCCCCAAGCACTCTGCTCCATCTGAACCACTCCTAGACTCCCAACTACAGACCAGGAAAGAGACTTCCGGACACCAAGCTTCCAGAAATTTTCCTGACATCCTTTAACACACATTTTTCCACTGTGACAATCAGTTCTTAAAAACCTTCTTCCATTCCACTATTTTTTCTTGACATAAAAAATCAACAATACATTTAGAGACCTTGCTGGCTTGAGCTTTCAGATTCAGACTTCAGTAGCTGACAACCATGTTGTTTTCAGTGCTGCTACTTAAGCAAGGAAGAAAAAATAGAAAAGCACCAAAAGCAAAAAATTTGGCTGAAAATTGACATGTTCTGAGAAAATTTCTGCTCTGGCAGAAAAGAAAAAAAACAATGCCTGTTTGACAGAGAATTGCTTTTGACAGCAAACTATTGACCAAGTCTAACAAGCAGGCTCAGACCTGTTAGAGAAGGAGCACGGGTTTCCTCATCCATCCCACAGCCCGCTTGTAACAGGGGAGTGTTGAGTCAAGCCGGCCACTGTCTGCATTAACAGCCAATTTGCTTTCAGCCCTTCACAGCGGAGCTGGAGAGCATCCGAGCGCTGTGCACATCTTTGCCCAGGGGTTGTGCTCCGGTGCAGCAGTTCAAGCAGGGGAATGGAGCATCTTCCCGGCATGCCCTCCTCCGTGCTTGTAAACAGCCATCTCCTCTTGCAGCCATCTCTGTTCATCCTTTAATTACATTAAGGGAAGATTTCTGCTGAGTCCAGCACAAAGCTGGATGCATGGCAGCATGGGAAGAAGTGGGGGCTCCTCGTAGTCCTGGCCCTGCTCACCCCATCCTGATGCTCTGCCTCAGTTTCTCCAGCTTGACAACAGTGATCCTCACCCCCTGGGGAGCTGCCACATGCTGTTGTTATCATCTGCTTGGAATTAAATACTAACCCACCCTCACAGCAAGTTGGGGTGTTTTTTTGTTTTTGTTTTTGTTTTTTTGGTTGGTTGGTTGTTTTGCTTAATTTGAACAAAGAAATTTTAAAAACTCCAAACCATCACTAGCCAATTCCGAGCAACAAGTTTAATCTGAGCAGATTTTGGTGATTGAAAGGTTGGATCCAAACTGCTGGGGCTGGATGGAAAAATCCCCTCCATTTCTGCCTTGCTGCCATGCCTCCAAGCACGGCTGTTTCCCTTGCTGTTGCTCTACTCTTGGACTCCCGCTGCTGTATTTAAAACTTCGCTGCTTTTCAGTACTCACCTCCTTCCTGCCAGCTCAAGGGCTCTCGCTCCCTGGGGCTGTCATTAATCGGTTGTGATCAGAGGTCGGCTATAACCCTTTCACAGCAGCCTCTTGACTTCACTCTCACCCTGGGGGATGCACACGGGAACAGAGCAAGAACCATGGTGAAATATGGCTCTTTTTTTTCTTTAACCCTCCCCTACTGTAAAGCCCTCACTGTCATCAGAGCAAGGAGCCGTTCACACTTGTGACACAAAGCCAGGAAATCAGGGAGTTTTCACTCCAGAGTCTGTAGCTGGTAAGTGACCTTGGGCAAAGGGCTCTATCTCTGTGGCTTAGCTGTCTGTGATACTTCTAAAAAAATGGGGAAAGAGAGTGATTATATTTCTAATATGGATACTGGCTCCAAAGATGAGAACTTGAGGGCAAAATCTGGCTGTGACACCACTAGGACACCATGTCACCAGCTCTTGGTAGCAGGGGAAGTTCTGAAGCTGTAGGATGGGAAGACACAGGCTGACCCTGAGACCTGGGACGGGCAAGGCTCACTAGCCCCACACCGAGCACGGCAGTCACTGAACCGCTCTGCAAACGGGGTGGGGGTGATGTGAGTGACAACAAGGAATTCACTGCAGGATTAAGCTCCATTTAGCTCACTGTTAAAAGGAGCACATGCAAGCAGGCAGATCACAGCAACAGCCTCTCTGGTAGTTCAAGCAGCCCTATAAGGACAAACGTTACTCCAGCTATAACTGCGGATAAGCAGCTTGATACAGAGGGGTTGGCACCTACCCAGAGGTAAAGACCCCTGTGCTCTGAACCTGCAGCTGCCTCACCATGTAGCCTGGTTGCCTTCAAAGCATTTCCATTTCCTGCCCCACCTAGGGCTACTTTGCAGAGAGAGATCTCTCTCTCATGGAGCAGTAAGACCCAGGCTTCAGCTAGGCACTAATGCAATATAAATAACCACACAGCCATCAGAGGTGCAAATCCACATCACTACATGATAACACGCTTATAAAGGGATAACTCATTTGGCACATTATTCCCAGCCACAATGAGGGGAATGATAAGGACATTGGCTTTTTGTTGATAAACTGATCGGAGGTGGATTCCACAGAAAAAACATAAAATTAAGACCTACAGATCAATCTTTCATCTGTTTTCCTGCAATTACCTGGCAGGCAAAAATATGCACAAGTGCTGATGAGGTGTATCCAATCTTCTGCTAGCAGGAGGCAGGTTTCCATTCAAGGCCAAGGCTTTGAGATGCCCATAAAGGCAAGCCTCCAGCCTAGTGTGAAAGAGATCCTTTTACATCTCGTTACACAGACGGGTAAATCCTCCCATGGTAAGTCATCAATTCTTCTCACCCTCTCTGCTAACTGGACAAGGATGGTTGAGAGGACCTGGCAGAGGGGACCACATGGGGAAGGATAGGGAGCAGAAAATGGCACAGAGACATCAGTGATGCCATGATCTCTGTCTCCCTTGTGGGGGCCAGGGGTTTCTCAGTCATGGCCCCACAAAGCATGCTGCTGCCAGGTTGCAGCATGAGGGCTCAACAGCATCCACCACCACTGTGGTGATGGACAGCTAACGTATCTCACCATGATATGGATACAGGCGGGTTGACACCTATCTACATGTTCAGCTGCCCAGCCAGACTCTTAGCAGGTGAAAAGTAGAAAGTTTTAGCCCAATCCCATGGAAAACTGGAGCCTTACCAGGAGCTTTGTACTCCCTGAACACTTAAAAATGCACCCCTGAGAGGGAGGCAGTACCATCCCCACTGCAGGGTGAATGAAACAGTGGTTATTAATGAACCCTGGTAACAAAGCTGTGAAATTATGTCCAGCATACACCTAAGTTTTAAATCTATTTTATCTGAACACCTGAGTGCTGCTGCAGGCAGCAGAGGAACTCAGAAGCAGGTTTAGCAGTGGGAGGGAATGATGCTTTTGCTAAGCACAAATGCAAGGGCCTCAAAGATGTGCTTGCACTGAGGACAAGTTCATATTGGCCTTGGAAAAATATCGGGCATGGTACCTCCTGGATCCTCTCCAAGATGGGGAAGGCCTCAGCATTCAATCAAGCAGGAATCTCCTTCTAGATGTATTAACGCTGCAAATAAATTAATTCACTGGTCACTGGTGGCTGAGAAGATTGGGGTGAGAGGCAGGAATCAAGAGGCATAGGCACCACATGGCACAGAGTCAGGGCAGCTCAGGATCCTGGAAGTCTCCCCTTCTTCTCCATATCACAGCAGGGAAAGCAGGGACTGGGGCAGAAAGCATGAGAGGCGAAGGCCAGGCAGAAGATCCCTGCAAGGGGGATGAGAAAAATGCCAGAGGGAGCAGGAGCAGACAAGGAGTAAGCAAAGGGCATTCAGACCAGCTGGGAAAGGAAGGGTGGTTGCAAACTCCACCTAGAAAGCCAGATCAGCCCACGTTAATTTTTCCCACTCACACAGCTGTTCCATGGAGATGCACCCCCAGCCACTTGAGTCAGAGGCTACAGGTTATAGGAAGCACCTTGTAGAGTTGATAGATCTTTTGGCTATAGCTCTTCTCAGTGATCCCTGCTTTGCTGGTAGGAAAAAGCACAAAAAGGAAAGGCTGCTGCATAATCTTTCCTAGTAGTATGCATGTATCTATCCATCTGTACACATCTGGAAGTCAGTGGAGTTCAGTACTAGCTGTACTTCCCCAAAAGAAGAGGACAAAAGAAAACATGGTTTTATGAGAAACAAGGGCATTTATAACAGACGCATTCTGGGAATTACTTGAGCTGAAATCCCCAGGAATCCCTTGCATGGGTTAACTCGCGTTAAGACAAGAGTGCCAGTGAGCAAGGGCCACTGGGACCTGAACAAACAGAGCCGCAAAAATCTCACTCCCCAGCAGCCAAAATTTGAGCTTTTTAACAGAGTTACTTTTCTGGCTGTGTCAACTTCATTCAGCTTCCTGGCCTGGACACAGGACCTGAGCAGATCCTCTCATAGAGACCACCTCATGGTCCAGCCACCAAGTCCTGGAGGCTGACAAAGACCCTGGACCAGATTTTCTAACCTAAAGGGGGACTCCAGCCTCAGAGCAGGATGTTTGTGCCACCTCTCCCACTTACACGAGTACCAGTTACCTAGCCCCTGGGAAGTTAGACCCACTCTGTGTCAGAGCTCAGCCTTCCAGAGCTGGGTTTGAGCACTTCTCTCCCTGGACCCTCGCCTGAGCTGTCAACAAAGTGAGGGGGAAGGAGAAATGTACTGTCAGGGAATGTAATCTCTGCAAAGTGCAGAAATCCAACTGTGGGAGGATTTACAGGAGTTTAAAACTATGGGACGCCAGGAAAGACAGCTAAATAAACACATAGATCATGCATCTTGAAAGCTGATGTCAAGATCATAAAAAATCAAGTCGATTATAGGAGCAGACAGGTGGCAATTGGTGCAACCCCTGCACATCATGTCCTGGAGCCTTTGGCTGGCCCTGTCCACTGGAAAGAGCACCCAGCAGATGTCTTCCTGTGTATAAATATTGTTTAATTTATAATCCACAGCCTTTCACTTAAAATAATCCTGGAGCTGTTGGAAGACCAAGGGGTGGGGAGGCCAAATCCTTGCCATTCCTTAATGCAACCAGTCCCTATCACTCCCTAGTGACACAGACTATACCCATGATGTGTTATGGGCTGTGTGCTCTCAGCAACAAGTATGGGGGGTACCTTTGAGGACTGGTTTGATGGTGTCAAGATACTACTTTTCAATCATGCTCCAGAATCATCAGCAACATCCACCACACAATGGAAGCACAGGTGTGTTGCTCCCAGGAAGAAAAATCCTTCTTGATGCTATGCCAGGGTCTGCTAAGGGCACTTGTAAACTCGCCTCATCCTTTTTTCCCTCTTCAGAAGTTGACTGAGTCTTGCCAAGGCATCCATGACAAGTTAGTAAGTGTTGCACCTCATGTCACTCAAGAGTTTGGAGAGCAGCTCCTAGAAATGGAAAACACAGCCCTTCATCCCCCTTGAGAAAAATCCTACATAGGGGCTCATGACAGAAAACAATGAGCTATAAAAGCATTCTGAAAATCTCTCATCTTGGCACAAAATACTGCTCTGGCCTTTGCTAGCAAAGGAATTTCAGCACCTCAAATGACTGGTTTCAGAGACAATAAACAGACTTGCTCCTGATCAGCTGAAATTGCTCCAGCGCCAGTGATCCCAGCAGCCTGATGTTCCTCAGCAAGTCTCAGTGCCTCCCCCTCGCCAGCACCCGATACCACGTGCCCTGGGCTGGCACAGAGAGTCTTTCCCCCACTGTCACTTTGCAGCCACCTTGCACAAACCAAAGGACATGCTCCCTGTTACATCATGCAGGAATACGGCATGAAGGGAGGGATTTCCACTCAAGAGCCAGAAGACCTGGTGGGGTTTTTTACACAGAGCTGCTTCAGGTGGTTTCAGGCTTGCATGCAAGCAAGACGGCTGTCTTTGGGTGACTACAGTTGTCTGCCAAGTTACAAAGTGTTACTGGAGCTGACCTGATAAATCCACAGTGGGCTGGGGCTCCCCAGCTTGACTTCCTGCTAGTCCGGGATTTCCAGCCCACATATCCACATTCCCACTGCAGGAAAGCAGAGTAGACACAGGCGGAACGCCCTGGCTTGCAGAACTGACTTTCCCAAGGGAATTCCCACTGAGGTTGGGAAAGATGCTGAACACACGCTGGGGGCAAGGCAAGGCCGGGTTGGCTGCACACCGCGAGGCTCAGCCCAAAGCCCCCGCCCCGGGCTGCCCTGCGCTGCCCCAGCCCGGGCAGCCCGGCTGCAGGGAGCCCAGGCCCGCAGTCTCTGACCCCCCTCTAGTGGCTATAAAACATAGCAAAGTTCACGAACCCCCTGCCAAAGCCGCCTTCCCCGAATGCAAGGCAGGGGCTGAGTGCTGGGACACAGGGTCTGCGCCAGCTGTACCCACACAAGGCAAGGCAGGGCTCTAGACCAGAGACCGAGGCTCAGCCCAACTCCAGCTCCTGGCCCCGGCCCACCTTCCAGCCCTGCTGTAGGGAAGGTGGTGAGCGATGGAGAGAAGGTGATATTAGGGCCACTTTCCAGCCTTCCTCCTCCATTTATTAAAAGACAAATACATTAAAAAACAAAAGCATAGATCTTACTCTGATTCCCCATAGTATGGTGCAGGGAGCCACTGCAGGCAGTCTCCCCACATAGCACAGAGCTCTGTGAGGGTCTGAGTCTGCTCTGGAGCATGGGACATTCCTGGGCGGAGCAGCCATATCTGAGGGCTGCCTGCACAACAAAGCTAGGAGCAACCATGCCCCTGCTTGACCTCGGGCACAGCATTCTCCAAGGACAGTGCTGCTGCCACTTTCAACTGGGCAAAGGAGCAAGGCAACACTTCCCTGCTGTAAAGCCCAAAGAAGACCCCATGCCCTGATCCTGAAAGGATGCAAGCTAGAGACATAACCATCCTGTGGGGAAGCAGCGGAGGGGTAACAGCATCCCCCGGTAGATTCTTCACCCCCAAGAATGCAACTGAAGGACCAAAGCTGTATTCAGAAGAGGCTATAGGTAACACAACAGGCACAGCCACATCAGCAGGATTGGCAAAAGCTTCTTTGCAGGGCCAGGTTCCCAAATCCCAAAAGTTTTTCTGCTGCAGCACACACACATCCACATATGTCCTCCAAAACAAGACCATCAGCTATGTATCCCTCCAGCATTCCTGAAGTTCATATTCAGATGGAACCATGAACATTGAACTAGATACAAAATGATTGTTTTAATAAGTGCTGTAAAACACACTGACACTTTTTAGCTTGGTTCCCAAGGAAAGTGGCTTATGCAATTATACTGTAGGCTTGTGTGTTCCAATCACTTTGGAACCTGTCAGCTAATTTTAACCCAATTTAGAAGAGATACAGAAAACTCAAGATAGTTTTAGTTTCACTGGGCTGTCAGCTGAAGGACAGACACCTTCTTAGTATCCTCCCTTGAGCAAAGGCTGCAGCATGATCTCAACCTGCTAGTTGACAGCAGAGATGCCCATGACTTTAACAAGCAACCAAGGACAGGAAGGGGCGTTTATAAGAGGTCCCATCCCTCACTCAACTTCAAGACAAAGTTGTGGGAAAGCTGCCTTTCCTGCCTGGCTACCTGCCTCACTTCTAAACACTAAACCCCATCATATTTCATTTTTCTCTGGGAAGTTTAATTCTTTTCATCCTAAGTTCCTTGTAAAGAAGAAAAGTTCAGTTTCTTTTGGCCAGCAACTACAATCAAATACCATTAAAAGCAAAGCTTGAGAATACTTTTCAGTAGAAATTGCTGGCATTTTTTCCTATTTTTATTTTAATCCTCCACTAAACAAGAGCAAGAAAATAAATAGAGCATTTTTAGACAAAAGTGGAAAAAATCTGATAGAAAAAAAAAAGACAATCCAATCTCATTTGGATGGAAGAAACGTTGTACCAGCTACAGACAGTTGGCACCTGCCAAACATCTGACCTTGAAAGATCAAGCCAGCTTTAGTATGCGCAGTACAGACAGGATTTTAATATAAGAGTTTCAGCTATATATAGGAACAGATCCATTTCATTCTTTAAAACAAAATGCAGAAGAAAAGCCTTAGTGGAGCCAGGGTGTTTGGTAGGCAGCAGATCCTGGCAGCGCTGAAATGCTGGCGATGCAAGACAGCACGAAGGAGGGAGCCCAGGAAACCTCTCCAGGGTACATGGTGTGAGACCATGTTAGTGGTCAGCTCTCAAAACAGACTCTGCTTGTGTCGCACTGTGGGTGTCAAGATGAAATTAATCTTGCCTGGACAGTCAAAGTTTGGATCTGCCTTCGCTAGGCTCTAATGAAAAATGCATAGTGGCAAGCACTGGAAAATCCCTGACACTCAGCACCAGAGGGTACATTTAAATAATTCTATGAATATAGATCAATAAAACTAATGTACTTATAGCCGCTGTGTGAAGTATTCAAACTAGAATAAAAGTCATCTTGTATTACAAATCCTTGTATTAATTCTTAGCACCTATTGTTTTACATATTCAATTAATCTTAGTCAGCAGATAGCAACTCATACATGATATTAAAAGCACAAGGCATGCGAATCTGTATTAGAGGGTCCAGACATCTTCATAACCAAGAGTGAGTTTGGAGGAAGATGTCACTTTAAGAGCCCACTGCCTGCCTGCAGGCCATGGGATAAAACACCTCATGGGCTGAAGACATGAGAGGACAGCTACAGTCACGCCAGCACCTCCAAATGCATGTGCGTGGTCTCCAGGAGAGCACACATCTCAGAGCTCCTGCAGAGGAAGATCTCAATGCATCAGGAACTGTACAAAGAAGCACCTTCACAACAGAGATGAAGATGAAATGAAGACCTAGAGCAGACATCCCTGGTCACTAGAAGACCCAACCATTTGTATGTCATTTACTTTCAGTACCAGCCAGAAGAGCAGAGGAGGGGTGAGATAATCTGTAACGTGGGACTAAGAGCCCTTCCAAGTCTTTGTCAGGCTGGCTTGCCAAAATCTCTCTATTGCCAGCACCTCTCTCACTCAGCTGCAGGGAAAAGCTATTCATTGAACAGTTATTTTGGAGAGCTCCCCAGGGAATTTGGAATAGAAATCTGTTGAACCTAATAAAACATTATATTAGCTGACTAGACCATCAAACCAATTAGTCTAAAAGCTGTCAGCCCAGACTTGCCAGCCCCTACAGTTTCAGAAACAGCTCCTACCTTGGGCCACTTTTCATCAGCCTGAGACCCCTCGATGCCACGTGACTGTCAGCATTTGAGTGTTCCACACTCCTGTAAAACCAGACCTGCCAAAGCCAGGCAATCTAATTCAGCAATGTCTTTGGAAAAGTAGGCCAAGGTGACTCAGGGAAGAAGAGGCAAAGGGCTCTCTAGTTAATCTCCCACAGACCTAACAGAGGGCAGGAAGTGTTGACTCCAGCCACACTGCAACAAGCCCTTCTCAACAAGCTTATTCCAGTAAAACATCTGGCCTTAACTTTTTTACTTGGTGACGTTTCAGAGCATCATCTCTGGATGCACTGTCCAGGTCTTCAGAGAAAGTTGCAAACACTGAGCAGCCAGATATGTCATTGCTGCTTCCCCTATCACCATACAATTACTTCAAAAGCATTTGGGTCTCTTTCTTCAGCAAAAGCCATAACCTCTATTGACACTCTGGCTGCTGTGACTTTCATTAAGCTAACATTGACCCTCAACACACTGTTTGCTATGATGAATCTGGCGTTAAAGGGCTGTTCTGCTCTCAGTCACTGGGCAAGACAGTGCCTTTCACTGGCACAGCAAGGTGAGGTCACTGGTGTGGCACCACTGGGCCGAACCTCCCTCACAGCTGCTCACAGTGTTTCACTTCTGACTTACTCAGCACTTTATAAACCCAGCCCTGGACTGCTGACCCGAATGACAGCACACTTTACATCAGGAGCAAAATGTATTCAGTACCTGCAGAAAAGCCCTATATATGGATCTCAAAAGACAAAAGAACACTTTTTTTAAAAAAAAAAAAAAAAAACCAACCAAAAACCACCTGCCCAAAACACAGCATCCAGCACGACCTAATGAACAGAGAGCACCATTGATAGAGATCTATGTTAGCCTATTAATAACATGATGCTACACTTACATCTGGACCCATTTTGCTTGTATATTAATCATGTACGTTCTATATAATAAGCCCTGTGTGTTGCCACAAGGTAAGGACACCCTTATTCCCACATGGCAGGTTTTATGACTTTGCAGGGCTAACAAAGCTCTGCTTTCTGAAAGGAGGCTGGAGTTGGGTCCCTACCAAAGTGAAGTTCTCAGGAGGTAATAAAACACCAAGGAGATGCTATCTAGTGGATTTGGAGCATTTCACTCCCTTGAAAGTCAAGTCAACAGCTGATTTAAAGTTTCCAGCTAGGTCATACAAAAGTCAGCAGCGGCTGCATCCAGTCAGGTTCAGAGTTTGAATATTTATGGTGTCAATCTGAAATCCAGATAACCACAAATAATCTAAACCCATTAACTCCCTGCCCCCCTCCTCCCCCACCCTCACAGCCTCCCCCCATCTAGAGGAGAAAGCTCTCTGGACATTAATGCCCATATTGCTGGGGTTACCATGGGATCAGGGGCAGAAACTTGTTTTTTCTGGTTGGTTGTTTTTTTTTTCTAAATAACAGTTATTACGCATTGATGGTGATGTGTCAGGCAGTTCCCGCCAGATCAGCCTGCCTTCCAGGAAAGGCAGCATGGGTACCACGTGAGTGGAGCTGGTTGGAAGCACTAAGACACTTCAGCGTTCAGGTCAAATCCAGTCCATCAGGGAATAGCCTGATAAATTGCAGTCATCACTACACTGCAGTGCAGAAGTGCAAGGTAATAATCATTGCATGCTGGCCAGCAGAGCTGCCCACAGCAGAGCCACAGAAGAAGGCATGCACGGCTCTGATTGCATGCCACTATGGAAGCACATTTACCCAGGAGATGAAGAGATCTCTCTCCTTTTTCCTGAAGAAATTTGTCTGACCCAACGGGTATGCTTGCCTCCAGAACAGTGGATGTAGTAGGTGCCCCAGGGCTGGGCTGCAGCACAGTTAGTGGAGCAGAGATAGCTTGAGCATATGACTAACGTACTGCATCCCAACAAAGGTAGAGCAGCTTCCCAAGGGAGGCCTAGAGATGATGTGGGCTAGCTGAAAATGCAAAGGGGAAAAGAAAAAAAAATTAGCAAAATACCAAAAATAGAGTCCCTTCCCTTGGATTATCTGAGCCTGAGCAAGGTTGACATCCCAGCAGAAAGAGTCTTGCTGAACAGAGCTGCATGGGGAGCAGAAAGCTCCTTCCCTACCCACCCAACAGCTGGATCAAGCTGAGAAATTACATTATTGTGACATGCCAGCCCTTGGGGGCGGTTGTGCCTGAAGCATGGTATAGATCCTCCTGCAGACATCCCACAGCATGCAAAATACTCCAGTGGGTTAGAACAAGGGTTTCATGAATAGGAATCTGCAGTACTACCCCAGACAAGAGCCATCCCAGGAGATCTTGGCACACTGCCTCTGGCCGCTCTGCAAAAGCTCCTGAAGAAATCAATCTTAGAGCTTTCAGTGGTGCCTTTGCATCTCCATTGGCAACTTGGATTACCCATCCACAATGTCAACTGTTAAACCAGTTATTATGGCTTTTCCATCCCATTAAGGCTTAGAAGAAAGTCTTTCTTGAAAGACAGAAGTGCTGCTGGTTAGCCAATGTGCTCAGGAGATCTTTGTGCAGTGTCTAGGTATGTACATGTCCAGGGACTGGAAACAAACACCTGAAGCAGCGTGCAGGGCATGCACAAGCAGCATCATCCCAGATTTTAACACGATCACTACAGTGACAGCCCCACACAGATGTGTGTTGGAACCTATCTGCAACACATCTGCTGGTGCTTGCCAGAGCCACGAGCAGCTCAAGGCATTTGCCAAGTCCTGAGACTTGCTACAGCAAGGTTGCTGGTACTGCAAGCCAAAGGAATCAGCAGGATGTTGGCAAGAAGGGCAGAACAACTTGAGATGAGAGAAGAACCGGAGTGAACTGAAGGGGTTATTCTGGCAAATATCTTCCTATCCAAAAATATCCCCCTAAAGACCTAACTGAGTTTTCCTCTGCAGCAGAAAAAGAGTTAGTGCCCCTTGGTGAATTTTAGGAGGATTACTGCAAGTATTAGAGTTAAAAATAGTTTTGTAACTGCCTTCATGGACATACAGGAACATGCTTAAATATAATGTTAATTTCCATATGTCATCCAAATGGCTGCTTAATAAAAGCAGAGACCAAAATAATGTGAAATACAGTTTTCCCATCGACTCACATGGACTACAATGAGCACCATATTGCATAAATGAAGTAGCTCCTAGTGAAATCAGCAAAGTTGCTGTAGGCTGGAAACATTTTGCTTTTCCACCTTAATCCTTCTCTCCTTTTTACTGGCCCAGCTATCAGGCAGCTTTAGGAATGGTCTTTACCAATACAATGTTGGATGTTACGAATTGCAACAGTTTGGGTTTTGTTTTGGTACCCAAGACACAATGCTGAACTTGAAGGTTTGGACAGGTAAGATTTTGAAGAGAAAGGCAGATAGAGATTATGCAGCAGTAAATCATTCTACCTACTGCATGATTGTGAAATTATGTTGAAAATAGATTCATCTGAAAGAAAAAGGAAGTTTGTTCCCCCTGTTGTAATAGCAATTTGCAGTGTTGATACGCATCTCTATTTTGACAGATTTGTGGGCAAAGTTAAGTTTGAGTGGGTAGTGCAAGTCATTCAGGGTGATAATGAGCAAACAATAATTATAAGGCAAAAGGGGGAATCGGCTGGATACCTTAATTATGCATTTCCAGACTTTCTAAACATTAAAGGATCTTATTAAATCAGTATGCTATTTTCAGAAAGGAAAATATTATTGGGTGGCCAGAGTGCCATCAGAGGAGTGCATGGAAATATCAGTATGTAGAGTGTATACTCCTTTCGGGCCCAGCAACATTAAGGAGAACCTCCCCTGTTCTCTCACCCCAGCAGACAGCAGCACACAAGGCGCTACTAGGCTTCACCAGGGTTGCCTGCTCAGAACACCAGGCTGGAAGCAAAGCAGAGCAGCAACAAGTTGCCTGGACCTCAAGCTGCAGACGCTCAGGTGGGGCGTTTTTCCTGGATGCTTGCAGAAGGATCACACAATCCTTCAGCAGTGAAGAGTTCAGATACCAGAGAAAGGTTTCAAAAAGGTTTCCAAAACCACCATTCAAAACCTATTGAAACATGTCACCCACTTACTTCTTTTTATCAAACTGTTACTGCTAAGGGAAAGACTTTTTTCTTAGAACAAAAACCCTCCACTTCAACTTAAAAATAAATATTTCCATCTTCTAATTCTTAATTTCTGCTTAAAGCAAATCGTTAGCTTCAAAACAAAATGCTGCTTCTAGAGTGAAACTGAAATGTTTCAACTTGCCAAAAACTTCTTCCCCAGAAGAGACTGTTTCAGGTCAAGCCAAAACATTTCTTGGACCTGCCAGCAAATTTAGCGACACAATCCTTTGTGCTGTTGTAATTAGTATGAATGGGCTTCCTTAGCACCATTGTTTCAGGAGCAGCTGTGCTACTTTGATGAATACCCATATTTTTGTATGTCATATGCATTTGCTATGGCCTGTTTATAAAGTTTCAAATCATACAGTCAGGGAGCGGAACAGAAATAATATCAGGAGACTTGGGCAATTAATCACAAACCGTGAACAAAGAGAAAAGACAGGGATCTTGTCATGGGACACAGGACAAGGACTCGGAAGACCCAGCTTCAGTTCTTGGCTTGGCCAAATACTGAGCTGGGCAAATGAAAAATTACTCTTTTGCTGGCAGGAAAAAGTATCCAGAGGTGAAATAACCTGCCAGCTTGTCTATTTAAATACTAAGGCTCTTCACCAAAGCACTGTGCTACCTACTCATTTACTGTAGAAGCAGGTGAGAAATATTCCACTACCATACATACATACTATGTACATACTCTGGGAGAAATGCAAATTCAACAACATGAAAATACTTCTCAAATCACTCTTGATGTCTTCACATTGAAGGCTCTTCACAGAGAAATGTTTAAATTCTGCAAAATTAAAATGTCTAGCTGCAATATTTCTGAGCCTAGCAGTTCAGTCTTCCTCATCTTGAAATGCCTTTTGCTTCAAATTCAATTAAAATTATATTTTGAAAGAAACATTTCGGTGACAGCATTTATTACTAAATATCAACAAAAATATCAGTGCTGTTGTTCTATCAAAAAATCTATTAATTATCCAAAATGAAATGCTGTGTTTCCTTTTGGCTCAAATCAATTGTAAACCCTCAATTGGTTGCTTTTCTTCTGAACCTGAACAAATTTGTAACATTCAGACTTGCAAAGAAGCCAAGCTCAGCAAGGCAAGGTTCAGCTTTACCAAGGTTCAGCTTTACCAGAGGGGCTGCTGTAAAGAAGAGAGCAATAAGTAATGTAAGTCAAAACCTGAAGTAGGAATGGTTAGGGAGGTAGGAAAGAGTCTCAGGATGTTGGGGGCAAGAGGGGCTGCAACACTATCCAACACATCTTTCTCCAGAGACCTAGGGACTTGCAGGTTAACTCATTTAAGTTAGGAAATATCAACAAAACTGACCAGCCCAAAATACTGAGGGGCTTAAGAGAAAATATTAGATATCTGCTACATTGTCATGCCTCTCCTTAGCAGGTGAAAGCACTTAGCAGGATAAACAGAGAGTTGTCAGCATAGTATTTTGCTTTCTACAAGGACAGAGGCCACACAACTGGTGGTCACACGGACTCATATCCATCCTCACTCTGCTGTGGACAGAGAGATATACTTTTCTTTGCCATACCTGTAATTCCAGCATCTAAAGAGAAATGCTTTTACAGAATTCTTTTCAGAGCATCTTTCAGAAGCACTAAATATGTTAACAAAACCTTTAAAGAAAATATGTGGCCCCATTCAGCTAAATGCAGCCCTGCAGCAGGGTCCATCTTGACTTCTTACTATATACTTAGCTATCAGAAGTCCAAGTCCAGCAAGTCACAGGATGAAGCAGACTTTGCTTCTGCAGACATGGCCCAGACAAGATCAACCACAGCCACTCTGGATGCCAGGGAGTCAAACGTGACACCTCCAGACCTCATGTGGGGACATCAAGTCAGGCACTACCCAGAACCAGGTCAGAGCTTGCAGCTTTGCCAGTCCCACCCTAACGCCATGGAAAACACCAGCCACAGCAAGAGGCCATGGCTGCAAAATGAGGCCCATCTGCCGCCATTGACAGGTACCCACCATTTCAGTTACACATCCAAGCCAGATGCCTGCTCTGCTCCGGAGCGAGCTGTCTTCCACCTTTCAGTATACCAGAGTTACAGGTCAAAGAAAAAGCACACCTCACATAATCTGTTTTAATTACATTTTCAGCAAGTATCTTAAGCTAATGTGACAATTGGTTAATGACCTCCATTAAAATGAGATGCAGACAGCACAATTGTGGAGTATCCCCATGTTCTGAAGAAGGGTTCTACCACCAAACTTTCTTACAATGTAGAAAGTTGAGATGACAGCAGGAGGTGACAACCTTAATGGATGAGGGGCCAATAAAAATAAAGGCAGCCACACAGAGCACACGGCTGTGCAGCTAACATTTCATTTCTAAGCAGGATGTTTTTCCAGAGGGCCCCATTAATTTCTCCAAGGTCCATGGGCCTCACTGTCTCCCATCTGTCTAGCGTGGAAAGAATATAGTGCTTTGCCTTAAACACTTGGAGACCTCAAGTCCCCTTTTTGCTCCCTGCTCAACCCACTGGTTAAGTCACTAACCCTCTGCAATATGGACACATTAATACTCAGAGCTATGAAGGGAGTTCAAGGCTGATTCATAATTCAGCTGGCCCCAAAAGACACCGGGTTTCTTAGGCCTGGGGCCATAACTTTAAAATGTAGAAGCTGTCAAAAAAAAAAAAATGGAAAGAAAAGAAAAAAAGAACAGCAAAAGGCTGTTAAATTTGCACATAGCAAAATTATTTCCATTTTGCAAGGTTCATTTGAGAAGTTACTGTAAATAGTTCCTGCAATTCACACACAGAACAACATTTCCAAAAGCGCTAATGAAACATTTTTTAAAGCCCCCCCCCCCCCCAAGTTATTCCTGGCAGAATAGGGGAAAAGAGGCAAGCTGTGGAGTCTGTGACTGCAGAAGGGAAGAAGCTGTCGGATCCCATCTGTCGATGAGGAGGATAAACAACCACACACATCTCCCTTCTGTATTAGCTCTTAGCCCGAGTTTGAGAAGGCAGACTCCCAGGTCACAGTGTTTGGCAGAGTAGGCAGGGATGGCAGCAAGTGGGAGTTTAATCCACAAAGTAGGTCTTCTTCCACATGCTCCCGCCATCCATACTTTGGAAGCTAACAGACTCCAGACTGGGCACAAAATTAACTGGTGTGAAGGAGAATGAGTACTCCACATGGCAGCAGGGATGGCATGAAAATTCTTCACCACCAAAAGACACACTCTCCTAGCAAACCTCAGTGGGCTACACTAGAGGCATGTGGCACTCCCATGCCACTACAGATGGGCACTGAACCAGAAAGAGTCATCTGGGTCCTGAGTCCAGAGGAGAGGGTCAAACACCACATCCTCCAAGGAAGAGACAAGCTTTCTAGTATCCTTCAACACTATTGAAGGAAGAGACTTGAAGCCACAGAGCAGTGCAGATAAGCACTGGCTAGGACAACATGGGTCAGTACTTCAGCATATGCAGGATTGGCATTTGATGTTTTGGGATTAAGAGCCTGAAAACTGCAGTATTCCTCAAAGGCTGTCTCACTGGAAAAGAGCTAAGGTCAAGACCAGGCGATACCTAAAGGTCAAAGTGCTGCCAAGAAAAATAGCTGTACAAAGCCCAGGATTTCTCCAGTCAATTGCCCAGGCATATAAAGGCAGCATTAAACTTAAAGTAAGAAACGTGCAATTCACTGTAGACATTTTCCTTCCGTATTTGAAGTAGGCTTTTCTCAGCACAAATGCTATTTTTTTCCAGTAGCCAACTAAAACCAGCCAACACTAAAGTGGTCCACAGTTAGTTTTCTATCTTCCTTTGGAAGTGTTTTTGGTGGATTTTTGTTGTTGTTTGGTTGCTTTTTTGGTGTTTGTTTCTGGGATGAGGTTTATGTGGATGGTTGGTTTGGGGGGTTCTGTTGTTGTTGGGGTTTCAAACATATAATAGACATTTGACATATCTGTGTGGAGTTCTGCTGGGTTTATTGCGTAACTGGCCTACTTCTACCCTGCAGCTCTCAGTACAATAGCAAAATGAGATCCTGTGTTCAAGCAAGAGATGTCCAAAGCCTCCATCATCTCCACTTCCAGAGGCCCATAGGCAGGTAGAGGCAAATCTCTGGTAATAAGAGCAGCCACAGCTCAGTTCTGCTAAAACAATCTCAGTCTAGTCTGCAGTTCTATCCCAGCACTACAGGTGTTGGGTTAGTGGCTCCTGAAGTCTCTCCAGGACCCACCAATATGCTGGAGATATTTTCTGAAGTAGCCTGCCCGTAACAACAGCCACAATCCTCTTCCTCACAAGCCAACCACATTCATACAATAGCTGCTGTCATTTCTTACACTGCTTTATCTACATGCAAATAGCAAGGCAGATTTTTATTTAAACAGCTCCCAGCCAAAAGCCTGCTTTGGGAGTAAGGGAATCTCTCTGACAAAGCTCTCTTGTATCAAAGTTGTGATTTCCCAAATATTCAAGTCAATGTGTGTGCATACAGCGCCACAACAGCATGCAAGAGTCCTCAAGCTGTGGCCTCGCTGGAACAGTGACTGAAGTTAAGCCAACCTAAGCAAGTTAAACTTTTTCCTTCTCCCTGTGCTTTTGCAACAAGGACGTAAGCAGTTTGCATGTAGGACAGACAGAGCACCTTGTTCCCTAATCTTCAGGCCATTCAATACTAGGTTTCTGAAAATCCTTTTGCACACTAAAGACAGTATCTCATAAAGAACCCAAACAGAAATAAGCTCTGCTCCCTGTTTTGAAGGTTACCAGTGAATAGAATTACCTTTTGAAGGTGTTTGGGCTCTACTGGCTTAAAAATAAATATTGCACCCTCTATTGCATTAGCAAGTAGAACTATTACTGGTTTCCCAATGGCCAGTCTACAACCAGTTCAGCCCAGTCCTAGCTCAGACACCACAAATAATCTGCAACTTTGTGAACTCAGCAATTAGCCCCTGAGCCCAGGGAGAGTTTGTCAAGATCCCATTGCAGGCGAACAATAACACAGAAATGCAGCTTTGAGGGGAAGACGATTTATCAAGCTGACCACAGACATCTCCCTCATTTTTTCATTAATAAATCCAGCCTCACTCTTGGCTGCGTTCAGTATCTTGTCATTGCTTTCGTCTCCTTTCAGGAATGCCTCCCACCTGCAGTCTTCAGGCCCTTTGCAATCCTGAAGCCATTTATTTTCCCCAACATTTCTCCATAAAGAAACCCAGGCTTTTCTCCCATGGAGAGGGGAGAAACTGAGGCACAGCAAAGCAAGCTGCCTGGCCCAAAGTCAGGGAGGGGACAGGAATACACGCCACTCATTTGAGCTGGGCTGATTTGTACTGATCATTTCTTCATCTGCACAATGAGCATCAGGAGGCTTTTTCTCCCTCTCATGAATCAGCTGTTTAGGAATTACTTGGATGCTCTTTGCCATCAGATTTTAATCATCAGAGTGCCTTCCTTGTGGGACTCCATGGGGCCATTCAGGCATCCAGCCAAGCTCCTGAGAGCCAGGCCTCATCTAAATACATGCACCGATTATTCTTAATAACGGCAGGCAGACACCAGCTTGGCTCCAATCTTATCTCCACCTCTTATCACCATTGGGGGATTCCTATCACATCCCAGTGGTCCTCCCAAGAGGACAATGGTGAGCTCCAGGTGCAATTCTCTCCTCCAGCCCTTGAAGACACTCCTGGGAAGAGCCGTGTTGGGAGACATGTGGGTCGAATGCTGAGGTCCAAACAGGAAGGTCCACTCAGGTGTGCCAGCTCTCAGGAGCATGGGGCATCAGCTCTGCAAGGCTGCCGGCAGATACGGTTGCCTGTGCTAATTTCATGCCCATCCTCTTCACTCTCCACAAAATTCCAGGCAGGCCTTCAACTTTGGCTGACATTCAAAACTGTCACCTCTCTGCAGACATTAACTTGGAGGCCTCTGTCATCTCTCACATTAAAATGCTATCACTGGGAGTCAGCACAGCTCGACTCAGCCAACTAAAGGGCTGGCTCTGGCCACACAGCAGGGACAGCCAATTCACACTTGACACCCATGGTCAATTTGACAGTGATGGACATGCTATTTAGGAGTCATTTGCTCATCTCATTTCCCCAGGTGGGAGGTTGTGTCATGAAGCTGCCTTCCCTAGGTAGGAGAACTGGTGATGCTCTCCAGCCTCTCTATTGCGTGGAAACATACACACATGGGCTTCTCCATCTGCTCTTTGAGCAGGAGACAATCCAAAGAGCCTGCCAGAAACCCAAAATGCAGCTACCCAATCCTCCACCTATGGAAGTAGCTTTGCTCACAGACTGTGTCACCTTGAGATTTTGCTCACTGCTCTTGTGTCTGTCCCCTTCCCCAAAATCGTGATCATTTATTTGGATCTTCCCCACATCCTTTCCAGAGGTACCCTTTCCCTTCTTGGTCAGGACAGGGAAGAAGTCCTCAGTCTTCTCAAACATGGCTTGTGTTTTCTGAGCCCATTTGTTCTTGCTACATATGCTGTCAAAGGCTACAACAGATTTCTTTCAAACCAAGACACACCTTTGCTCCCAGATAGGGCCTAGTCACTATACCCTGACCTTCCTTATAGCAAGGAGAGGCAGAGGCATGATGCTCATTAAGCTCTAAGTCAGTTTTTAATGGACACACGCATCCTCCTTTTACCAGGCCATGTCTCAGTCTGGAGGGGCTCACCCTGTCACTGTATGTCCAAACAGGCAATGATGAAACAGCAAATGGCCAACAGTCCTCAAAAGCCTCAGGGAAGCAAAGCTGCAGGAAGGAGGGCTTTATATGCCTTCACCCCCTACCATGAGCCCCAGGCATCACAGTAGGTGCACCCAGCTCTGGGATGGGTTAGCATGGCATATATTGACTTCAGAGCATTATCTCCTTGGTGCCCACAGGCCTCATATGCACTGGTGATTAACTCAGCAGATTCTCAACCCAAGCTCAATCACACTCCCCATTGACTGAAGTCTGATTAGCACCTGCATCTGCCAATGCTCAAGTACATTGCAGCCAAAGCTCTGTTTCTGAAAAGTTAGACATCATAGTAGTCTCCTGTACCTTTGCATGCTTCTCTGAAAACAAAGCCCACCTACAGGTCAGGAGTGACAGCTGTGAACCAGCTTGGATATTCTGGTGCATAAATTCCAATTAAACCAGGCTGATTCTAGGTAAACTAAAAAAACCCACAGGGAACTATGCAAAAGGAAAATGG